>JAYMFT010271469.1:0-10621 GCA_038088735.1 Panulirus argus
TGTGAGGGCTGGGCAGACACAGCAGGAGTATTGGCTCCTCCGTCAGTGTTGCTGACAGTGTGAGGGCTGGGCAGACAGCATCAGTACTGGCCTCATCTTTCGCTGTTCCCTGAGACCGACTTCCTATTATCATTACTAGCGTTCGATGTCTTGAAAGGAAAGTTTATCCCACGTTGGAACACCACTTGGTTACCACTTCGTAATCTCTAACACCTTTGGCAGACCCGGTTCTCCTGTGATGCTTCCGCCAAGTCTGATTTTCTAAACGAACTGTAGTTAAGTATCACAACGTCTGCCTATCCCAGCTTTGACGCGAGTTCGGCTGTGGCATGATTTATAGATCTTGAATCTCATATACTTTGTCCTTGTCCCTCTTGGCTCATAGATCGTCCATCAATTCTTTACCAGTTTCATTCACCTCACCCTGTAGTAAGTGTGCTAGATTTGTCTAATTCTTCAACTGTCGTACATCTCTCAACGTGGCTTTGTCATCTTAGTTTCCTCACTAGCTGACGTCCCCTGTGTGTGTGTGTGTGTGTGTGTGTGTGTGTGTGGAGCCTCATCGCAATACGAGGACGAGCGACAGAAATCCTCTCTCACCTTGATTATGGAGGGCAGTATGCCACCTCCATTTCTCCTGTCAGTGATGTGGGACGTGTGTTATCTCACTGCTCGTGCCGATTGTCGCCACCAGTTCTCCAACGCTGTCGATATCTCTGCTCCTCTCTCTCTCTCTCTCTCTCTCCGTCACCGCCTCACTTAGTCACCTTCCCTTGGGATCTTCTCGTTAAACTCCCCTACTTGTCTCCTCTTCCTCGACACTCTCCTTCTTCACATTTCTCACCTCCGTAAGCCAGTGCTGCCTCTTTTTCTTAGGAAGGCTAATTAGCCTAATGACTAGCAAGATTTCTCATTCAACTTTTCCCTCACGATGACAGTCGCTTCTGTGCGCATGGCGCGCCTCTCTTTCTGCACTGAGCTTGACTAATGCTGCTGCGTTGTGTGGAGGCGATGCATCCCTTCTCCAGGGGCAGTTTCCCCTCTCATCAATGATTTTATCGCTTGTCACGGATGCACACGGCCAGGCACGGGGCGTATGGATCATGGAAACAACTCGTGAGTCTCACTCGGCCTTGGTACCCTTCGAGAAATCGTTGTTGATCTGTCGTCCGTCAGTTGGTACACTCGTGGATACGAAGAAAGTGTACTGGGTTTCTCTCTTCTCCCACGGGTAGATCTTTCTGGTCCAGAGCCAACAGTCGCACAACAACAACAACAGATGCCTGGATGTGGGAGGAACTTGTTTACAGAACCGCTAACTGCTAGGATGGAGGATGCACACGCACACACACACACGCACCTTTCCTCCTCTTTTCCTGTTTTGAGAACAGGATTTCTGTGTCCTCCACCGAGATCATTCTTTCCCCGACCCCAAAGGTCAGTTTTCTTTCCTGCGGACATTCCTGACGCTTCGTGTCCTCCTCCTTGCTTCATACTCACCCTCTGACCCTTCCTGTACAGCATTCTTTCATTAGAGACATTTAAGGCACACAAGACTGGATGGTATGCCTCCCCAGGTCTTAGAGGAGTTTACCTCCGAGGTAACGCCAGTGCTTGCTCTTCCGTCTCGTCTTCACCACAAGAGCAGCAGTTCTCCTTCCTCATGGAAACATTCTTTGGGTCAGCCTGTCCCGTTGAAGGAAGGCTCTTCTGATTCCTCGGACCATTGGCCTGCGGCTTTCACATATTTACCGAGTCTTTGAATCTCTTTTCTCGGTCCTCACCATCTTACTGCTGTGGTTGGGTTAGACCTGCTGGTGACGTCCCTTTTCCATGCGACTTTTGCCAGTTCCTCCACTCTTTGAGGCTTTGGGTATCCCAAGTCATGACTCTATATATTTCGAAGGTTTTGGATGGGCTTTGGCATAAGTCTCAGTCTTCTAAGCTTCCGTCCATCGGGTGATAACTCCGTAAACTTGTTTTTCCTTTTCTTTCCAGTCAGTCCATTGTTGCCCATCCATTCTCCTCCTCCGGTTTACCATCTATCTTCTTTCGATCTGTAATTCTATTCAGTCCTTTGCTGATGGTTCCCTCAACTCTCAGCTGCTGCTCTTCCTTTAGCTATCAGATTCCTTCATTTGCTCATTCTCTCAGTGTTTGGCTTTTTACTTCGTCTACCTGTCTCATTTTGGACGATGATAAAACATGGCTATCGGCCGGACGCAATCTTGTCACATTGCTTCGAAAATCCAGTTTCCTCCAAATTTCTTTGATGAATTCCTTTTTAAGTAAAGAAACACTCTTGTTTAACCCATATAACTGACATTAATATAAACCCAGATCATTCCTGGAAGCTTCGCATGTTACTGAAAGAGTTGAGTCGGCCGTTGAAGATATTAGGTCTCGAAACTGTATTGGTATTGGGTGAGCGTCGGGGATCCAAAGTTTGCCCAAGTGCGTGCGGTCGCAGGATTCCCCTCAACTCCCGAAGAAGGTGTTCAAGATTTTTCCGTTGGTGGATGCGGTAGTTTGACGTTGACGGCCTTATTGACCCTGGCAGTTGAGAGCCCTGGCGCCCGACCAGCCAACCGTCGACAACCAACGAAGGTTCGACCGATTCAAAGCCCGTCTCTTCCCTTCCACAGCCAAACCGTGGGACTGTGTACCGTGCCGTGTTTTCGCTACTGCTGCAGCAGTCAGTCTGCTGTCCTTTTAAGAGGCAGGTCTTTCGTCGCTAAAGGAACAGCGGACTCCTCTTTCCTCCAACCAGTACACATAGTGTGTACGGAACAGTATGTTATCTCTCTTGCATCTATGATCTACATCTTTGGACACATTCATGCGAATATGATAACTCAGAAGGACAATACGTGATAGGCACTTCGTACTTACATCAAAGGTACGCGCTCCCCCCCCCCTCCCCATGTGCACGTAACCAACTGATTAGATATTGGAGCACGAGATTAAATGAATTCGCCAACAATTTTCTCTTAGGACATTAATTAAGAAGTGTCGATTGATGGGAGGCTCAGATTTATATGTCTCTTAGGCAAAGACGATTAGCGTGGCACTCAAAATTTCTTCCTCTTGGTGGGACTTTAGGCAACGCCTGTGTCTCTTGATCTGTCTTTTCTGTGCCTCACACTGCATCCTCATGCTGTGCCACACTGCGTTGTGTTGTTCCCTCTTATGTCTTTCCTTTGCCTAAGGGTTGAATCTCGTGAGCTGTGTTTACGGAGATTTGAGACTGATGGGAAGTTGACGCCGCTGCGTCCCCATCGTTTTCAGACGTGGTGTGTTGGGGGCGGGCCAGCCAGCACCCAGCCCTGCATTGTGGCTAGGATGGTCCTCGACCCTAGCCAGCCCCACGAGCGATGATAATCGAGACGTCTCTCAATACATCACGTGTGTAAAGGATTTCGGTGTTTAGTGCCCTATAAAAAAATTATTACTTTTATTCATGTATATTCTAAAAAGTATTTTGTTTTTAATTCTTGCCGCATTTTCAGCTGGTTTGCTCATAGCCTTGACCTGAACGGAACAGTCTGTGTTTTGGTAGTGTAGATCCTTTTGTGGGCGGTGACCCGGTCTGTGAGACACCGAGCCGCGCCCAGGGTTGAGCCATCACCGTTCCGAAGTCATTTGAACAAGGAACCTGGACTGGATAGGTTACAGGTCCATCCTGCGAATAGCATTCCTCGTTCATGTTTCTTCAAGAAACGAACCACGCACCCACAATTGAACTTAGCCCGTTCTGAACTCGTTTGAACAGGGAACCTCAGCATACCGGGCCTCGATAAGCTCTGTTGTGTCCCTCCTCAGAAACGCAGTCATCGTTCATCTGTGCTCAAAATCACTGGGACGAGGCGTTCCTTTATCCAGAGTGAGTGTAACAACCTCCCCTCCACTCGCAGTGATGCATGTCCCTCAGGTCTGAAACTAAAAACATCTCCCAGCAACGTCTTCCATGCTATATTTCCCTCGCTCTACGGTTTTGACGATTTTCTCTCTCTCTCTCTCTCTCTCTCTCTCTCTCTCTCTCTCTCTCTCTCTCTCTCTCTCCTATGGACAGAACGAATCGTTTATTGGCTCCTCTGTCTGGTCGAGCTCTACCCTGAATGGTTATAACATCTCCACACCCTCCTTGACGCACCTACTCATAATGCCATGCCCCTCCCTATGATCTCTTCATACAGTCCAAAAAAAAAGGCACTTCTTCCTCGCTTTCTCGCTTCCCTCCTCCTTCGGAACATGCTTGAAGTCAAACTTCTCCTGAAGAAGGGTTTACCCTTCTGGCCCTTCTTCCATCTATGGCCCTGCTGCTCTGACTTTTACCGTCTCAAAAGACACTCCGATTCCGTTCCTCAACTCCCATTTCCTTTAATGCCTTGAATCTCTTGGCCTTGTGTCTTTGATCGTCAGCACGGCTTTTGCGAGGCGAGGTCCAAGCGGTGACATCCTTGTCGTATCTTTCTAATGTTTTGGTCATCTTCTCTCAGATACGCTGGGGGAGTCCTGTGTTGTCGCCATTGATATATGAGAAGCTTTTTGAAGGGGGTGTCGGGGTCTTATCTCCAAGCTCCCCTCTTTCGGATTTTCTCCTTCCCTTTGTATACCTCATTTTTGGCCTCCCCTTGAAGCCGATCGTATCTCGGAAATTGTTGATGGATCAGCCTTTCTCCCCGTCAACAGCGGTGTTCCCCAAGGGGGTATATAACCCGTGCGCTTTCTCCTGTTTGTTGAGTGAAGCAGTCCAAAATTTCGTGGTAGAGGGACACATGAGTGTACGGTCTTGTGTGTTGTGGGCGTAGCTGTAAGTAACACCAGTAGTGTTACACTAGAAGTGCTCCAGTTCAGATCTTGACTGCATCATTTCATGTTTTCTTTGGAGTTCTCTTCAGAATCTCCTCCTGGTACATCCTTTTGCCAGTTCGGGGTAACACACACACACACACAGCATCCAGTCAGTTTGATAAAGATTTCCGACATACAGTGAAAAAGTAATGAGAAAAAAGTATACAGAATAGCAATGGTTAGTCGTGTGTGCATCGATTTGGTACGTCATGTGGCTTAGTAAAGTCCTGCCCCTCGCTATGTGCTTGGCTGTAGGATTCTTGCTAGAAGAATACGTTGTGGTCTGTCCCGCCGCGTGTGTCTGGTGCAAAGCTGAAGTGCGTTGGGTCCTGCTGTGTATGTGAAGCACGGAAGAAATGAGGTGGGCCCCGCCGTGTGTGTGTGTGTGTGTGTGTGTGTGTGTGAGATGCTCAGCTGTGGCTCCCATCACACCATGACTCGCCATCCACCAGACTGTTCTCACACGCCGGCCGCACAACCCCCTCCCCAGCCACCGTCCGTGGTCTCAAGAGGTCATTCCCTTCGCCAATTGTGTGCTGGTGTTGTGGCCGACTGCTGCACCGCCTCCTACTACAGCCATCTGCTCCCACCACTGCAGACGTCAGCAGACAGGGCAGGCTTTGGGGAGGTTGCTGTCTGGTATTGATCAGCAGGACTTTGTCTGTGCGTCCATATGTCAGGACTTTGTGTATTCTGATTTGATGGTGTCAAGACTTTGTCTGAGTATCCACAGCTGAAGTGTCAAGACATTGTATCCACAGCTGGAGTGTCAAGAATTTGTATCCACAGCTGAAGTGTTAAGACTTCATATCCACAGCTGGAGTGTCAAGACTTTGTATCCACAGCTGGAGTGTCAAGACTTTGTATCCACAGCTGAAGTGTCAAGACTTTGTATCCACAGCTGGAGTGTCAAGACTTTGTATCCACAGCTAAAGTGTCGAGACTTTGTCTCTGTATCCACAGCTAAAGTGTCAAGACTTTGTATCCACAGCTAAAGAGTCACGACTTTGTCTCTGTATCCATAGCTAAAGTGTCAAGACTTTGTCTGTGTATCCAAAACTAAAGTGTCAAGATTTTGTCTGTATCCATAGCTAAAGTGTCATGACTTTGTCTTTGTATCCACAGCTAAAGTGTCAAGACTTTGTCTCTGTATCCACAGCTAAAGTGTCAAGGCTTTGTCTGTATATCCAAAACTAAAAGTGTCAATTGTCTGTGTAGCCACAGCTTAAATGTCACGACTTTGTCTCTGTAATCCAAAACTCAAGTGTCAAGACTTTGTGTGTATATCCATCCATACTTAAAGTGTCAAGACTTTATCTGTGTATAACACAGTGTCAAGACTTTTGGGTATCCCTCTATAAAGTGTCCGGTGTCTGATTGATAGTGAGTGAGACATGTTACAACTGCTCCATTGTTAGCCTGTTGTGTACAGTTCCCGCTCGTTCGATGGGATGGCAACGGATGCGCTTCCTCTGGGGAACATCCCTTGGTCTCACTTATCAGCATTATTTTCATTGGTACTCATAGACTGAAAGGACAGGACGTCTACAGTTCTTTCCCAGTTGCGCGTGTGGGTTCGAATCCTGTGTGTGTGTGTGTGTGTGAGTAAAGACATAGTTAACATAGCATAAAAACGATCTTTACATTTTCAAAGTTACACAATATGAAATAAGGACGAAGAAATCTGAGGGCATACCAGCCTTTTGAACATAACAGGTGATCATTCTGAAATCTGTCGTTCACTAGGGTAAAGATTGTTTTTGTGCTGAGTGTACATACATACAAGATTAAGAGACGGGGCAACACGAGTGTAAAACTCTCTCCCCTTAATACACACACACACACACACACACACACACACACACACACACGGAAGGCTAAGGAAAGGGGAGGGATGATTCAGCGTAAAATGATAAAGATGGTGCAAGCTTTGGTAAGTGGTGGAAGATACTGGCGGAACTCCAGCCAGCCAGCCAGCATTTGTAAAGTATAAGGGACCTAGGCGCGATTTTAGTAGGATATGAAAGGAAGAACAAAGAAACTCTGAAATAAATATTGTAGGCAAGGCAGGAGAAAAAATCCAAAACTCTGTCATAAATTCGTCAGGACTAAACTGTCAGTTATTTAATGGCTCTGCTGTCAGTTATTTAAAGAGCAGTTAATCAAGCTTAGGGGTTCAGAGGGAGGACTTGTACAGGATGATGTAAGGACATGCGAAGAACTGAGTAATAAGTTCAAAAGCCTTTTTACAGTGGAGGACACTGTAGCCCCAACGCCAATGAAAAGGAATACGTACTTGGTCGTAGGGAGCATTGAGATGAGGATCTAGATCGACAGGCTGCTGAAGGCTCCTAACCTTACAAGGCTCATGATCCTAATATCACCATATATGCTGAAGATTTGTGTAGGTACTCTTGAAAAACCACTTGAAATACTGTTTAAGTTGTCACTGGAGAAACTACAGTGTCAAGAGAATGAGAAAGGGCAAACATCATACCTATCTATATATAAGAAAGGATACCAGGCCAAAGCGTTGGACTGCAAACCAGTCTCCCTGACGAGTGTGGTCTGCAAGGTACTGGAAAAGATAATCAGAAAGCAAATAGATGACTTTCAGCAGAATTGGAATTACCAAGTTGAGAGAGAACACGGTTTCAGAGAAAGGTCTTATGTAAATGACCCCTTTTATACTTCCATGAGAGACTGTTTCAGAGAAAGGTCTTGTGTAAAAGACCCCTCTTATACTTCCATGAGAGACTGTCATGTCTTAGACAAAAGAGAAGGTTTGGTGGAGTGTATATATCTTGGACCGCCTGAAAGCATTTGACGCTGCTCTGCAGGACAGATCGATTGAAGGTTGGATCACTAGGCAGGAATAAGGAGGCAGACTCCTTCGATGGATATAAGAATATCTCAGCGAAAGGGAACAAAGGACTCATGTCAGAGGAGCCTCCTCGAAATAGGTGGTCACAAGAGGATTACCGTAGGGTTCTTTCCTGGGACCGTTTCTCTTCTTGATCTGTGTAATAACTTGCCAGATGGTACGGAATCTCACCTGAGTATGTTTGCAGATTATGCGTAGATGGCGAGGGAAGTTATCAGGTGACCTAGATAGAAGCCAAGGTTGGTCTGGTACAATGTTGTTGAAATTCAGCCAAGTAGAATGATAAGGATAGGACACAATGAAGCCGTGATACGATTATTATCTAGAACGACATAAGCTTCAGGATTCTGTATATGAGAGGGACTTGAGAGTTGACATAGTCCCTAACCCGTCGCCAGAGTCCCACATTGGGAGAATAGTAAATATTAGAATAGCCTTTTAAGTGTATGGATAAGAACATGTTTAGCAAGCACTTCCCATCCTATAATAGGCCAAAACTAGAATATTCTTTTCAAATTTGATCACCGCATCTAAAGAAGCACAAAGAGCTAATAGAGAAGGTGCAGAGGAGGGCATCAAAGACTGTACCAGGATTAAGAGAGATGAGTTTCAGGGAAAGGATACAAGCCTTAAATTTTGTCCCACTATGGAATGGAGATGCGTGAGGGGTGACCTGATAACAGCTAGATTGATGACGTGAACAGCGAAATCTACTTCGAGAGGTGTACAGGAAGAAAATGAACAAATACGTGGTCAATGCGGACACCATACAAGCGTTCAAAACTCTGTAAGGTATCAAGAATGTCTGAAGAGAAGGAGTCCCATTAGTGTAGAAGTCCTTTCCCTATGCAGCACAGATAGGTAATTACAAACACACACACACACACTACATGTTTAGCGAGAGATCTTTTTAAATATATGAATGTATGTAGCCTCGAGTGTTCACTGGTCATTCACGGCTCATCACGTCAACAGGGCCACTTCGGGAGGCCCTGTATATTCTGGCTGTCATTTGTTACCCTAAAGGCCTGTAGTTGCAGTATAGGGTTTAGTTAACGAGTTCTGTACTAGACGGAAGTTCTGGAGCAGGTGTTGTCAGTCCCCGTCACCACAGCAGACTGGTTAACTGGCGTCAGAACGCGTCTCAAGGGAGCCCCCACTCTCCCACTGAGAGCTAACGACGATACGCTCCGGCTAACGTTAGTTGATAACAGACTGGGTCAGCTATCGTTTTGAGCAGTCTGTGTGAGCAGCTTCGCCGAGGTGTTCTGTACCACAGTGTGGAGGCAAGCGTGGATCCTGGGGAAGGTCTGATGGTGACATGTGTGTGTCCCTCGAGAATGATAATAACCCCGTCTGGTGTTTGGGGTTTAATTCGTCTGGGGTGGGTGAGAGTGTGCCAGCAGTGTGTGTGTGTGTGGGGTGGTCGACGTCCTCACCGTGAGACAGACCCCAGCACCCGCCATATACCATTGTCTGTCGCAAAGTCTTCGAGCAGAGACCCCATAGGATACGTCTGTCGGACCTGATGAGGCCAGGGACGCTAGAGTCTTTGTTTTTTACGTCGAAATTCTTCTCTCGCTTTTTTATTTTTTGCCCATACGGGTCGCCGAGTCTGGCGGCGATATGGGGTGTGGTGGTCGGGGAGTCTGCTGCCGTCCTCTCCCCTCTGTGTGTGTGTGTGTGTGTATGGCACCGGCAGCTGCCTCATCTACCCCCTCAGGCGGGTCTTCCCCTACTGCCCTCCCCGCCTCAGGCCACCCTGACGCTCTAATCTAGAACCAATTTTTATGCCGACCCCTTTGCCATGTCCCCGCGCTCTCTCTCCCCACCCCTCTCCCCAGGCCATCCAACGGGGGCGCGCCCTTTCATCCCTCCCCTCTTGAACACGTGGCAGGTCGCACACGTGCCGAGGGACGCTCTCTGATTGGCTCATTGTCCGCAGTTCATCATCATCGCTGGTTCCGACGGGGACAGACCCGAGACCCTGGGCACACGTCGGTGACTTCGGGGGGGACACGATGCCGCTGCTGCTGAGGATGCTGGGGTGAATGTGCTCCTAGGGACGTTCAGTGCTGGCTAGGGATGCTGGGATGACAGTGCTTGCTAGGGTTGCTGGGGACTATCGTGCTTGCTCGTCAGCATCATCGTCGTATGCCCCACCATCAGTGTCAGCCTGATCGTCAGCAACACCACCACTGTCAGCATCATCGTCAGTAACCCCACCGACACTGCTGACAGTTGCTTGGGAGATGCATGGTAGCTGTAGCGTCGTTTGTGGTAATACAGGGGGCGGGGCTGACGTCACCCAGGGATGGAAGGATGCGGGTTTGGGGGGGTGGGGTAGGGGTAGGTGGACTATTGTGGGGAACCGTCAGTGGCTTTGACAGGGGTGGAGTTGGGCTTGGAAGGGAGAGGGAAAGGGGGGGATTGTTGGGTCTTCTGTCCCACTGGCTGGGAAGGGGTTGGCTATTCTGTCCCACTGACTGGGAGGGGATTGGGTATTTTGTCCCATTGGCTGGGAGGGGTTTGGCTGTTCTCTCCCATTGGCTGGGAGGAGGTTGGCTAATCTGTCCCACTGGCTGGGAGGGGATTGGCTCTTCTATCCCGCCAACTGGGAGGGGGTTGGTCTTTCTGTCCCACTGGCTGGGAGGAGGTTGGCTAATCTGTCCCACTGGCTGGGAGGGGATTGGCTCTTCTATCCCACTAACTGGGAGGGGGTTGGTCTTTCTGTCCCACTGGCTGGGAAGGGATTGGCTATTCTGTCCCACTGGCTGGGAGGGGGTTGGCTCTTCTATCCCACTTTCTGGGAGGGGGTTGGCTCTTCTATCCCACTGGCTGGGAGGGGGTTGGCTCTTCTATCCCACTGGCTGGGAGGGGGTT
>JAYMFT010271480.1:0-10621 GCA_038088735.1 Panulirus argus
TACTAATATATATATATATATATATATATATATATATATATATATATATATATATATATATATATATATATATCATGATCGAGTGTTGATATAGGTTCGTGTTTGAGGACGTGATGCGTATAGGCATGTATCCACGATCTAAAACTGAATCACTTACTCTGATAAATCAGCCTCTCATTTGTAAAAATATTCAAGATCATTTCCGCGACTAAATCATGCCCCAAGGCGTCCTAAGATGATCACACTATTATCAAACTTTACTCTTTTGAATAGTTTGTGAGATCTGCCGCTTGGAGTGTTCCATTCTGAGCAGTTTCCTGTCCCACGCCTCCTCTTTTTTATCTTCATATCCCTCTAACGGATCTACGTAACGCTGTAGCTTGTCTTGCGCTGGGAATCCTGTTAACATTCTCACGAAACTGTCTTCCCGATTCCTTCATCGGGCCGTACGTCTCCAAAGCCACTTGTAGGCCATTTTCTTAATTCTTATCTCCATAAGATGTTCCGCCAATTTCAGACTCTGTCCATTATAATGCTGGTATTCCCATTACCTCACCTAATGTAATACCTCGAATTACCCAATGGTCTGTTGCTGTTTGAATTCATTTGTATTTCCCTGTAGTGTTTGTATAGGTAATCCTGAGGATATTTCAGATATTTCAAGACATTTAGAATTTGACGAATTGGTTCTTCATTTTCCCGTTCGGACAGAAACATTGGTAAATGAGTTTCTTCAGACATTTAATAAGAATATACGTCGGACATTCAGTACAGCTTGTAAGTACAGGAATTCAGCAGCCAGGCTTACCCTGAGTTAATGTGGAGTGTGACTTATTTATGTGGCGTAACTTAAGATCTTTTGAAAAGTCTGGTGCAGTTATCATTATCACCATTATTTACCATTATCATTATCACTATGTTACTGTCACATGGCACCCTGCTGGGATGGGTGGAAAGAGGGAGAGGAGAGAGAGAGAGAGAGATAGAGGAATGAGGACGGAAAAGGCTGGGGTGGGGGAGATACAGTTAGGGGAAGGGAACTGAGTAATTAGCTGAGGCAGAATTAGGGTGATGGCAGTGTGACGAAGTCTAGTGACGTCGAAGTGGAGGGAAATGTGCTACAAAAGTGGAGGAAACTGTGAGATACAAGCTTCCGAAATTGTATGTTTGTGAAATAGTTTATGACGGACGATAGGGTTAAACAGGAAGATTTAACAGGATAAGGAAGGCATATGAATTGGGGGTTATGACGAGGGTGAAGCTGATGAAATTAGTGAAGAACAGATTGGGAAAGACGACGTTTAAGGGAAATACTGGAATGGAAAATATCTCGTTAAAAGATGACGAGATACAAGATGCTCGAGGGAAATTGATAGAGATAGTATCGCAGCAAGTTGTGTGAGAGATAATTGATGAAAAGACAGTGGCAAGGGGTGTACGAGTTGTAGATGTACAAGAGGAAGATTACTATGAAAGACAAGGGGAAGAAGATGGGAAATATGAATCACGTGAGTTATTGACGGAAGACAGAGGAGACGACGAGAGATAGGACAGAGAGAAGACAGGGGCAAGGGCAGTGGCTACAGTAGACGAGGAGAAGTAGTGGAGATGGATAAGTAGAGAGGAAAGCTGGGAAGGGTAATGAGGGAGAGATTGTTGGAGGAGGGCTGGCAAGGCAGGTAGAGGGTGAGAGTTAGGGCTAAGGTAGACAAGAGAGAGAGAGAGAGAGAGAGAGAGAGAGCTTAGGATGAGATTGTGTCAAAAGGCAGCTCAAGCGCGTACCGCTAACCGCTAACCGCTGACTACAGTAATATCTAGAGATAACGTGAGCGAGTCGTGTGAGTTACATGTTGTCAGGTGCTTTGTGTGAGATGGAGGGAACGTATGTTTGTGAAGTGATTGCCAGCAGCTCGCGCGTGGGTGAGGCATAAGGAAAAGACAGCTACCTGGGCTAAAGGATAGGAACTTGACAACCACATAAGCGCTGACTCACTGCGCAGCTGTCACTAATCCTCACGATAACGAGGATGGTAGTACCAGTAATACTTCCCTGGTCGTTAGCTGCCTACCACCTACTACCCACGAAGGAGAGAGAGAGAGAGAGAGAGAGAGAGGCGACGCAGGCAGGCCAGGGTAAGTGAGGGGACGGAGGGGGAGGCAGCCGAAGGACGAGGAAGGGAGGGAGGGAGAGAGTGAGGGCGGAGGTCATCACCGGAGGCATTGTGGAACGTGCGGTGGAGGAGGGAGCTGTTCCCACCTTGGTCGACTGCTGGCAATGGGCACCTCACAACAACTGCTGGATGGCGGTGATAGGTCGAGAGACGGAAGGACAGAGGCCAAAAATTACCAAATGACCTCAACACCACTTCTTTAACCAGCGTACCGCAGCACTAAGGCAACGATAAAGAAAATATTAAGTAACATAACCAGGATCTCCATTAACAAGCGGACTCCCTCGAGATAGCATCCAGTCACCAATGCTATTTATGACTTAAACCAGCTTATCTTTCCCTCCAGTAGGGAACGTGTGCATGAACATCCTCTACGCAGTTACAGCTGGGAACGTAAGAAATCAGGAGCTAGGAAGAGACTAAAGACCAACATCAGGTTAGAGGATATGGTCCTTCGTATATCAATGTGTCCCCCATTCACTAATTCTCATGCTGCACCACAGGGGGTTCAGAATAAGGCAGTGCGAGTCGTCACTAAAGAAATATACCAATATACTGAAAACAAAAAAAGGAA
The DNA here is from genome assembly GCA_038088735.1 of Panulirus argus. Taxonomy (NCBI): domain Eukaryota; kingdom Metazoa; phylum Arthropoda; class Malacostraca; order Decapoda; family Palinuridae; genus Panulirus; species Panulirus argus. The sequence goes on from JAYMFT010271480.1 coordinate 2,746, forward strand.
AACAGATGGCTGATCTAAAACCGACAGGCACTTGTTTAAGAGACCAATACAAGTTACGTACACGTTTCTGATCTCTACAACACCACAACCGTAGACCACACAGACAGACAGACAGACAGACAGACAGACAGACAGACAGACAGACACACACACACACACACACACATACACACACTCACACACACACAGACACACACACTCACACACCATGTGAGGGTATCTAAATTAAGCATCAAAAATACTTGTATCCAACAAAGCATTCACATTTCTCAGTAAACCCACACTCTACACCTATCTTCTGTTTCTCTAACTTTCCTGTCCAACCCCTTTTCTTTTTCCTCTTCAAAACGTCCAGTTAAAAAGAGAGAGAAGAGGGGAGAAGGGTCGTGATCTCTGTGACAGTGGAGGATGGCTTTGGGGAGGTTAGGCAGCGTCTCGGTGGGTGAGTGACAGAGGGGAGGGAAAGAATGTTTTTAAGGTCGAGGGAAACTGAGGCTTAGTGAGGGGGCGGAGAATGTCTCGCGAAGCAGAGGGGGAGATTCTCAAGCGGAAACAGCGGAGACGGGAATACTGTGGGCGGGAGACAGACGCACGGGTGAATAAGTCATGCGATGGTCGGGAGATGAGAGGCTATTGTGGGAGAGAGGAGTGCATGCCTGGGATGTCACTGCTTCCTGTACGTGTGGGGGGAAGATCTTAGTTTCTTTTTTTTTGCATTTCTCATTAACGTACTGGTTTCTAGTACTGGTTTCTCGCACTGGTTTCTAGTACTGGTTTCTCGTACTGGTTTCAAGTACTCGTTTTTAGCACTGGTTTCTCGTACTGGTTTCTAGTCCTGGTTTCTCGTACTGGTTTCTAGTACTGGTTTCTCGTACTGGATTCTCGTACTGGTTTCCAGTACTCGTTTCTAGCACTGATTTCTGGTAACATGAATGACGGCTCTAACTAAATCGTTTATTTTCATTCCCTTCGTGTGGTACTGGGGTGACACTGTCTCTGGCCATAGCTCACGGCGTCACATTCAGTGTCGACTCTTAAAAGCAGCATGATATCCAGCCTTGACGAGAGCAAAGTACGGGTGTCTGTCAGTTCTGTTATTCGCTCGAATGTTTCTTGCAGCGTTTTTATGATGCAAAGTGGCGACAACTGACGAGGATCTGCAAGGCCAAGTCTGCCGAAGTGACCCATGTACACAAATACTCTTCTGTTCTTTAGAATAACGTACTTTAAAAAGTGTATGTGTGTGTGTGTGTGTGTGTGTGTGTGTGTGTGTGTGTGATTACTCTTTGTATGTTGGGGGTAAAAGTTTTACACTCGTGTTGCCCCGTCTCTTAACCTTATATGGATGTACCATGTCTGTGACTCCTATGGACACACACACACACACAAACACACCCTAGCCTACACCAGGCACCCACTATATCGACCAGCCTTTAGGGGAGGATAAACAGCTGGATGGACTGTGGACCGGCTGCCGTAACTAGGACTCGAACCTATGCGCTCGACCCTGGGCGGCCCCTGAATGCGTCACGGTCATGAACGCTAACCGCTACACCACTTACACAAGATCTACATTTAGTCCATACCTTTTATGGCCAAAGACGAACACTAATCGTACACATTAGTATGGAGCTGTTGTATCAATGAAGGACTAGTCAGCTGTACGCTCAAAGTACTAGTGATACTACTCCTTCTACCACAACTACCCCTATCAATTCATCTCTAAAATCTATTTGAACTAGTTATTACTACTTCTGCAACCTCTGTTACTATAAAAGCCTTAGCTCCCTAGTATATTCCAGTAAGTGATACCAATTCCCCATTTGGTGAAGGACTTCATCTTCTAATTTCCCAATTTGCCAACCTCCAGCGGGGAAAGCATGCACTTGACTGGCTTATATACCGATGGTTCTTGTCCCCCGTGAATTTCATGGGGCTGAAAATCCTGATATCTGGGGATATCTCTCCTTGGTGCGGTCACACAAGTGCTTCACCAGCATTTTTGCCTGTGAACGTCTTTGTGTAGATGCTTAAGGGTGATTCTGTGTTTGTAAATGTATCTTTTGCGTGGGAACTTTTGTGTTTGTCTATGCATTTGTTTTTGTATGTGTATATTTTTGCATGTACTCTGTTGTCGTATAATTAGTCGATATCTCCACGTTTTATCCCTTTTCTCTTTCATCTATGTATTTATGCTTTTAATTTGTTAATGAATTGGTATCATATGCACTCATATGTGTGACTGTACTTACCTATTTGAACTGTAAGGGGAGGGAGTTTTACAGTCGTGGGGACCACATCTCTTTAACATTCTTTACCATCTTACGGCTTTTTAAACATCTATATGCCATCTGCATTTACTGTGTCTTCATGCAGATTATACCACTTATCGATTACTCATATTACACAATTATTTCTTTACATCTTTTCTGACTAGATTTCCCTTAAATTTCAAGTTAAGACTTCTGATCCTTATACCGTTCGAAGATCTGTTCGCTATCTACATCAAGCTAGCTTAGAAATCAACAGGTTGTGCTCAAATCATATTCCGTTACTCTTCTCTCTTCCATGGTGAGCAAATCTAAAGCCTCTAACCTCTCCCTGCAACTCACGTATATTTGTTCGGGTAATATCTTCGTTGCCAGCCGAAAGACTGTCTGCGTTAGATACTTTAAGTAGCATATTTGAATTTTGGTCCTAATGTTTGATGTGAACAGCTTGATGAGTATTTCATTATTCATATAACTGAATGCCAGTCTAATATTTGCCAGCAGACAATTTATCTCCTGTACTGTTCTATTAATGTGGGACTCGGGTGACTGCTTAGGGACAATGTCAACGCCCAAGTCCCTCTCACGCGCAGAGTCCTGCAGGTTATTTATTTCCTGCTAGATTGTGTGTGTGTGTGTGTGTGACTTAAAGCTTTTGATTCCACTGACGATGAGACAAATTCAACAAAGGTGACTTTTCACTTGTGGCGTAACTACGTACTGGATGAATTCGGTAACGCTCATATATATATATATATATATATATATATATATATATATATATATATGTACACAAACACGCATACTATGTAGATCTTTTTTATATTCATATTTCACTATATCCTGTTTCCTTGGACATGAGTTATCTGTTGTCCTATTTAAAATTTATCCATCTTATTTGATATATTCCACCTCAATTTTTGTAATTGGTTTACATTTTGTTACAGACTTCATTCCTGAGACTTACGTGTAAATAAACCTGCAAGAACCGTATGTGTGCGACTGTGAATTCATATTCATTCTGCATATTATGCTATGGCATATAGAGTTGCATGCAGAACAATGAACTGCATTTCGTCTTTTTACGCAGAAAGTCGTGAGCATCTGTATCATCACATATAGATACTCGTTGGAAATCTTTCTAACTGTTGTTAGGTTATGGATCTATGGCTCTCAGCGGGGAAGACTGGCTGATGCTGCTACACAGAAACCCTTCAGGGCTGTGTCACAGGTCGATTATAAACACTTCTGATGTTACCTAGACATAGAGATGGAGATCCTGTCGCCGCTCATTGATTTAGCGAAGACTGACTGCAAAATTCAATCTTTATCTGATGTGTTTATTAGTGCATCATATTCCTAAAATCTTACGTAAACATCATTCATTCTTTTAGGATATTGAAAAGTTAGTTACTATAGTTGGGAAGTTCAGATTCTCAGGAATGGCCTTCATTTTGGCGCAATTTTTATCAGTCTTTTACAAAACTTGGCCAAACGTCTTTATCTTAACGTCTTCCTTATGCATTAGTTACTGGGGATGAATCTTGAATCTATCAACAGAGCAGCTCAACCTAACTTCAACACCTTCGATAGCTTGATCAATTACGTATTAATCCTCTTCTCTTCGTACTGTCTCAAGAGACCTTCTGATGTACGAGTCTCCTGCAGATATAGCCTAGGTGGTGATGTGCCCCCTCACTACTGCAGGCGAACCTCACCTCTGTCATTACATATCAGGGGCATGATGTTCGTGACAGGTATGGCATTACAAGCTTGACAACAGATCACATTACTCATGTGAGCCCTTATGAGAGACGAAGATAAACAGCGATAAGTGACAGATGGCCTTTACAGGACCCGTAACCAAAATATCTAATAAGATTTGACAGCCAGTCTCATGTTACCGCTGGCAGCTGTTTGTACCCAGACCACGTTTCTTACCTTTTGTCGGAGTGTAGATATTGAGGTGGAGACAGTCCTCACTCTGGTTGGTGAGCAGCGGCAGGAGGCGCTGGAGGTACTTGAACCTGGCCTCCGGCATGCGCTTGAGCGCCTCTCTCTTGTTGGTCAGGTCTGGCAGCTTCTGGGGGCACACCGGGGGCATAGTCTCGGCCCCTCTGATGCCTGACCACTGGGGAGGGGACTTGGGGGGCATGAAGCGCAAGTGGCCCACGGGCGCGGCGGCGTAAGGCACGCCCAGGAAGACGGCGACGGGCCTAAGGGCGCGGTGGTTGGGCGTGACGATGAGACCCCGCAGGGAGCCGTAGCGTGTGGACACCACGTGAGGCAGACCGTGGTAGCCGTCCACGCCCACGGCCACGCTCACCACCGCCGCCGCCCACCTTACCACCCGCCACAGGGACGCCCATGTCACCAGGCGTGCCAGCCGCGCGCCAAACAGCAACATCGATGAGGCACAATCTATGCACGAGGCAAATTTTCACCGCCAATTTTTCCTGAGGGACTCAGCACTGATACATAGCGACATAAATTCTTTAGACTTGACTCTGCTGTTTAGTAAACGAAATTTTCACACCTACAAAAGGAAAAATAAATGGAAATTTGCACATGTAAAATCACACTGGAAATAAAGTAAATCGGTGAATTTAACAACATCTCGGAGCAGCCTTTGCCTATCGTATCCTAAGTCTGCTTCAGTGGCCATCATAACACACACTGCACTCAATTTTCAGGGAATATTTCCTCCCTGCTCTCTGTGTCTTAGAGGGAATTCCTGTCCGGTGAGGAGAGGAAGGGCACCCAGCGGTCCTCTTTCGAAAAACGGACGCTTGTTTCGAGTGACAGTCGTCCAACTTAACCGCTCAAACACTGTAAATTTCATCTGAAATCCTTCTGGATTGGATTTTCTCATTAGGTATCAGTAAGGAAACGAGTTGATATTCTCTTGGTAATTCTAGTCTTGTTTATATACACAATAATTCGACAGAATAATCTTTCATTCGTACTCTGTTACAAAAACGATAGGCCTCTACTGATTGAATAATCAAAATTCACTCAATATTCCCTTTTGAATTAAGGTATTGCGTCTTTGCCGTGATTCGATATGTGCTGGCAACCCCGGGAAATCCATTGTGCACCCCTTGCGGTAGAGCAGAGGTCATGCATAAGCGAACACTCTGAAAACTTACTACCCAACGGTCATACGATAATGAACGTTCTTGATGATGCGCTTTTAGAATTCATAATGGGAATCGCGCGCACTAAGTAGATGTCGTTAATGGCATCTTAAGACGTGCCACGGAAGCATAACTGAACCCCAAATAAACCTGTACTACCAGTGCACCCACTTTATGTATAAGCCTAACAGTAATAATTACTATAATATTCTCTGGTGTCGTCCGACAAAACCTGAGTCTCTGATCCTACTACAGGCAGTTCAAATACAGTCAAGAAACAAAAGACTGGAAAACTTGGCTGGAATGAACGACAGAAAATGGTTGGAATAAACGACAGAAAACGTGGCCTTAAAGAAAAGTGCTGACGAGGGACAGAGAGGCGCATTTCTATGTACGCCATCTACCGTCTGGATGAAAATCCCATTCGTGCAGTTCATGCTTTTTTTATATATTCATACACACAAGCACATAACGGTGTATGTATCCTCTGTTTGTTCCCAGCGATTGAAGTGGTACATGCATGAGCGTTGTTCCAACGACGGGCAACAGAACTGTATCTTAAGGAAAGGGAGCCGACGAAAAGGAGGAAGACTGAAGCTATGCACTTACGCTAGAGAAGAGAAAGGACATGTGAGAGAGGACATGAATGGAACTTTCACTGAGCATGAAAAGTTGATGTTGTGCCTATATCTGTCCTCTATTTCATTATACATTTTTTATTATTACTTCTTTGAGAGATCATATTGAAAGAGCATCACATTTCAGTGTGGGTTACTACAACGAAATCATATCTATAAAATTCATCACGTTGTTGATGCGTAAAAGAGTTTAACGCCAACATTGGCAAATGCACAAATGAATTGTCTCTTGGTGTGTTGGTTCGCGTTGCTGACCATGATTCAGCACACGTCAGTCGGGGTCGGACCCGCATGGTTTCGAGTCTTGGGCGTGGCAGTCGGCCCACATCCAACACAGGTATTCCCCCTCCCTGACTTAGGCTGGTGTGTGTGTGTGTGTGTGTGTGTGTGTGTGTGTGTGTGTCTTTGCATATATACGTAGGAATAAAGATGTGATACATATACAGAACGTTAAGAGACAAGGCAATACGAGTGTAAAACTGTCCCACCGTAACACATAAGTTGTAACCACAAATAGTAATCACATACATAGTGGTTAACGTTCCTGACCACGAGTCCCCTTGGGCCCACCGCATGGGTCTGATTCCAGAGAGCGGCAGTCGACCTACAGCCAGTCCCAGCTGTTCATCCTGGCGTAGGTTGATTTGTGTGCGTGTGTGTGTATGTTTGCACACAGAAATAAAAATATAGTGCAGATATACAAGGGGAAGGATTAACAGCTGGGATTTGCTGTGGGTCGACTGCCTCGCCCAGGATTCAATCACATGTGGCTGGCCTGCGATGGATCATGGTCAGTCACGCTAAACACTACGTATGTGTGCGCGTGTGTGCGTTTAAGTTACCTCTTTCACGTATCAGTAAGATGATGACTTTGTAAACATAGTTTTCCGGTAGTAACCCACAATGAATTGAATTTCAGCCTCAATAAAGGTTTCTCAAAATATATGTATAAACAGACATATAGTAATTAAAGAACGTGCAGATAAAAGATACGTGGGTAGAAATAAAGCCATTAATCACATCAACATTCCACGCACAAGGAAGATCTCTCACTCTCTGAGATATGAAAATATTCATTCCCCTTTTTTGATGCTGGTTCACCAAAACTATACGGCAGTTTCTGGTTTCAGTGTTTGGTTTCAGGTACGCTAACACAGACGGGGGAAACGCGAGTGTAAAAACTCTCCCTCCGTAACACATAAATAGTAAACGCATAACACACACTAGCATAAACCCGACCGTCCCCTGAGGGTTTGGCACAGGTGTGTTCCCACCCATCAGGTATGAAAGCAATGCGAAGGCTTGGAGCTGCGTAGGATTCTTCTTTCTAATACACACACACGCTCACAATCTCTCCTCTCTTCTCTCTTCCCTTCTCGTTTCCCTCTTCTCTCGTCTCTACCTTCCTCCTTAACTGCCTTCTATTTCCATTGCTTCTCGCTCCCCCTCTGACTTTATCTCTGAACTCACTACGTGCGTAACTTCTCTTCTCCAAATCTAGCTCAAGTTGTTCAGCCTACAATCGGTTATGTTACTCCAGAAGTGATCCCGAAACCGGTTTTGGAGGAGTTGGCGTCATGCGTGCGGTTGGCAACTTGGCTGTAAGCTCCCCCTCTGCCCTCATTCGTCACAGACACAGCCCCGTTAATCTGGCCATTTTTTTTAATACCTGTCTTAAGGGGTCTGTGGAAACCTTCGTGGGGGAGGACCACAGGTGGAGGTACAGGAAGCGAGGCCAGAGCGAATACGAAGAGAGACGTGGCGTAGGAGAGGAGAGGGAGATGTCCATATAGCCACACGGATAAATGGGGGAAGAAATATAAAACCATAG
>JAYMFT010271491.1:0-10620 GCA_038088735.1 Panulirus argus
TATGACCTGGCTCATTTCAAGAGACATGTTTTTCACTTTCTCAAAAACTTGTAAATACTTTCCCTGTCTGTTTTTCCAAATTTCTCAACTCTCTCTATATTTCGATTAGAGCCCGACCTTGATGTGGACTTTTGTCTGTGACTGGAGCCTCCAACATAAAAAAAAAACTCTTCTTTTTTACGAGAAAGTGATTGCCACTATGGGCAAAAGAAAGAGTTGAATGGACCGTGGGTAAGTGAAGTGACAGAAAGCATTTGACACTGTAACACATAGGAGGCTGGTCAAGCTGCTGGACCTCCAGGCTGGAATAAAGGGAGACTCCGTGGAAGTGGAAGAAAGAAACGTGTCACAGGAGCTTTTCCAAAATGGGACTGAGGTTACCAGCAGAGTGTCAGAGAATTCAGTCCTGGAACCATTAGTCTTCTTGATCTAAGTGGGTGATTTGCCAGAAGGACTGCACTCCTACCTACATATGTTTGCAGATGATGCCGAGGTCATGAGGAAAATAAAAAGACAGAGGGAAATTGCCTCAACTTACAAGGGGACCTAAACAAACTCGAAAGCTAGTTTGATACATTGTTGATGAAATTCAACCCGAGTAAATATAAAGTAATGACGATGGGTACAGCAAAAAAAGGTGTCAATATGATATTCCTGTAGGAGGATATAAGCTGCAGGTAACAAAGTATATGTGAGTGAGGCCTGGTAGTCGACATTGTCCCTCACCTGTCCCTCAGACGAAACTGTCTGTTAGAGAATATAAGATTTACGTACTGGTACATGGATAAGGAAATATCCAATATGCTTGGTAACTTTGGTCACCACACTTAAAGTGCCACACAATTACTAACAGAAAAGGTTCAAAGGAGGATAGCAAACATGGTACCAAAAGCAAGAGACCTGAGCTACAAGAAATGGGAGAGAGAAGAGTAAGGAGTGATTTGATTACAACCTTTAAGGTTTACAGGCAGCTTGATGACGAAGACAATGAACAGTGCTTCCAAAGGTGCTTGGGTAAAAGAACAGAAGCCATAACAAAGAACAATCAGAGGCCGTAGCATAGAACAACCAGAGTTCAAATATGAAATTAACTAAGAAACTTGATTAAAATGACGTCAAATAATAAGTTTACTGTGTAAGAAAAGTGAATGAATGGAAGATCGTACAGAGAGTTCGAGTGATAGGGCCCCAGAAGAGTACAGCCCCCCCCTCCCCCGGTACAGTGCAAATAGGTAATTACACACCTGCAGGCCCCTCAGTACTGGCGGGTACACCACTAACCTTCACGGTGTTGCAGACCGACCATCACCGTCGGGCCACCGCGGCGCCATACGGTGCGCCTGGTAGTGCAGGCCGAGGTCTGTGGTGTGGTGTGGTCTCAGTACTGTAGCTCTCCACCAAACACAGATGTGGCGCAACATCTTGCCACCTGCCTCGCCGGTCTGCGGCCATTGAAAAAAGCTAAACGTTAAAACGAAAGTAAGATTTAAGTGAGGACAGCAGGTAGGGAGCACAGCAGAGAAGTGCTACATGGCACAATAAAATATTTATTTGCAAATATGGCGTCTTTCATCCCATTCCACCTGAACGAAATAGTTGATTAAGTAAACGAGGGTTTTTATCTTTAGAACTGGAAGGAGTCGACGAGAGAAAAAGTTATCTGACGCAGTAGAGGCTGGACACTAGGTGTGGTTATGGTTGATGGTCAGATCGCTACACTTTCATTAACATGTTGTATCAGACTTCATGTTTACGTGAGGTTGACTAAGTTACTCTGGTGATGAGGGACACAACACGTCACTTGCCTTTTGTCCGTCCTCTCCCGGGGCGCCGCGCCTTAGCAGGTTCTGTGACCTTTACTCAGATGTTCAGACCTTCATCGGAGAGCAGCATTAACCTCTGTGGTCGGTGATATTACGAGGGAAATTGGGAAATCCATATTTAATTACGAGTCATGTGGTAGGAGGAGCGGAACGAGCATAAACAAGAGGGCATCGTGGAATCATGACCTCAGCCGATGCCTGCTGGAGGTCACGCTTCGCTGGGGCCTGCTGGAGGCTATGTCCCCCTGAGGTCATGATCTCAACTGGTCCTGCTAAAGGCCAGGCAGCAGCTGCCGGTAGACACCCACCCCTGGTCATCACCAGATACACAGTTCAGGCTCCTCCTCCCTCCGCCAGAAGACTGCACCGTCACCGTCAGTGTCAGGGTCGCCCGAGTGTCAGTGTCATGCTGCCCTTCCAGGCACGTGGCCTCCCCTAACATGCTTCCGTTCCAGGCACTTTCGGCATGCTGCTGTTCCAAGCATGTTACCAGCCCTGGTCCCCTGATCAGAGGCATCACAGTGAGCACCGTAAAAGTCAATGTTGAGTCTAATTTTCAGATTAATTGTTCCCTTTACCGGAAACAAAGAATTTCAACATTTAGTCTCAGATCAAACCATCCTGTCATGATGACTATTATATACTTATACATATTTCCATTTGTATCTTTCAAATTTCTTTTTATCTTTTTCAGAGATCACATCTTTTGCCTAACATTCTAAACTGTTTAAGACGCTAGATAAGAAAAGGGAAGTGGATATGGAAACTGCTTATTGGAAGGTATATATTTCGTGCTACTCAAAGATTACTTTTTTTTATGTTGAAGGCAAAAGTCCACATCGAGGGCGGGCCTTAATTGAAACATAGAGAGAATTATCAAACAGAAAAGGAAAAGACAAGGGAAAGTATTTACGAATGTTTGAGAAAGTGAAAGACCCGTCTTTTGAAGTGTGCCAGGTTTTAGTTATCGAGAAATACACCAGAAGGAAGAGAGTTCCACAGGAAATTTCTCGTATGTATTTGTAAAACCATCGGAACTGACTTTGATAATTCATCTGTTGAGAACATCTTGTGATTAACTGGCAACAGATGTACCAAGCAGTATATAGCAATAAGTAATCAGTGTATAAAGACTCAGCTCAACGGGGAAATAGACAAATGGAACAGTGTTATATATTTCCTTCCCATAATGTGAAGAGGACGGGGAAAAAATCGTTATTTACACTGAAATTCTTCACAGAAAACGAGTTTATGGATCTAGACTCCTGGCAGCTGTCGGTTGTCCGCCCTGACCAGGTAATGGACAGTGGGTGAGGAGGTCTTCATGATGACCCGCCGGACTGTCTGCTGCACACGGGGATGATCCAACTCCTCGGCTCTACCATGAGAACCCCTCGCCTCAGGTGAGGTGTCCAGCGCCTCATATTGATATTCAGTAGATTAATGATAACGTTACCTGCGTGACTTTGGACAATTATCATAAATATTTCTTTTTCCATAATTCGTATTTGAGCATCTGACAGTTTCTCAAGAAAAACAAGAAACGAGAAAATGGTTCACTTTCGTTGGTCAACAGCTCCTTTTGGTAGTGGAAATTAGGAAGAAACTTCCGTGTATTTCATTATCGTAAAGGTAATAATTGTTTGAATGGGTCGCACTCTCAGTGTTTATGCGTAGCCACACAAGTGAATGTTTATGGTGAAGGTTTATGACAGGCAGGGAGCAGAGAGGGGAACTTGTTGCGCTGTAATAGGAGTGACCTTGCTGGTAGGGAAGACTGGCGGCGGCACAAGGTCGCCCGGCGGGTATATAAGCCGCGTCTGCCTGCTGGAGCTTCAGTCCTCTCCGGCACACCACCACATCCTGCAAGGTACTCCTCCTCGGCCAGGCCCAAAGTCTTAGAATTATCCTGAATACCCGAAGAAGCTGCTCAAGATGTTTTTTCCTTCTTTTATCATAACTTGACGTTGACGAACTTAAACACCCGGACAGCCAACAGGCCTAAGGTCAAAGTGACCAACTCACCAAAACACCAATCGAGGCCCCAGGGTCGTCAGGCTCCTGACGGACTCACTGGGTCAAACATGGTTTATAATTCCCCATGACAGAGCTTTGTCTGCTAATGTGAACATTAGCTATTACTCTACCTCCCAACACCTCTCTCTGCTGTCGCCACTTACTCTTCTCTGAATCACTAACTCCTGTTCCTTCTTCAGATGAACGGTCGTCTCCTTATCGTTGTGGTCCTCGGCGCCGCTTACGTCGGCCTGGCTGACGGCATCATCCTGGCGACAGTCGGCACGGCGGGATTGACGGTCGGCGCCGCTGGCCTGGTCGCTGGCGCTGCAGCCGTCGGCGCCCTGGCCATCGGAGCCCTGGCTGTAGCAGCCAAGGCCCGCCGCCGCGGCAAGAGGGAGATAGTCTCCTGCCTTCCCTTCGACAACCCGGAGCTCTACTTCTCCATGGCCGCCAACTCCGATCTCCTGGACTGCAGCCGCCGCTTCGTGTGTGAGCTGGAAGCGACTGCCGAGGAAAACCTGGCCGAGGACGAAGTCCTGATTCGCAACGTCTTCTCGTGAGTATTTACCCTCAACATCCTCCTCCTCTTGCTGAGGAGAGGAATGAACAGTCTCTCTTCTTACTTTCCTTGTCATTTTTCACAATGTCTACGTCTGATATTTCTTGTTCACTTTCCTTCCAAGTGGACTGTCACATGACTTTTGATCTGTGATTGTTCATCGGAAAGCCACTGAGATAAACCTGTTTTTGTCTCCGGCAGAAGGAGCAGCACTGCCACCAATGGGACTGCCGGAAGTCTCTACGCCGAGGCCGGCAGGTTAGGTGCCATCGAGGGCGTCGCCGCCTGCGCCAATGCCTTCTCCACCTGCCCCTTCGACAGAAAGACTCTCTTCTTGGCATTCCAGGACGCTAGGAAGACTCAGTAGTTCTCTTATGATTCTTCCCCGTCCGGTAAGGAGCCCACAGACCCGCGAGGACTGGGTAGTGTGGGCGTCAGACTCTTTACCTCCTGAAATCACGGCATCATTTCCAGTGTGTCGTGCTTCTCGTCATCTCCAACATGAGGCACTCCTACTGTCCCTCGTCATCTCCAACATGAGGCACTCCTACTGTGCCTCGTCATCTCCAACATGAGGCACTCCTACTGTACCTCGTCATCTCCAACATGAGGCACTCCTACTGTGCCTCGTCATCTCCAACATGAGGCACTCCTACTGTGCCTCGTCGTCTTCAACACGATGCACTCCCACTGTACCTCGTCATCTCCAACATGAGGAACTCCTACTGTACCTCGTTATCTCCAACATGAGGCGCCCCTGTTGTGCCTCTGTTTCATATTTCGTTCACTATTTAGTAAACTAAATTCTAAAGTATTGTTTCTGAACCTGAACATGTGGTTTCTAGCACTAACATATACATAATACAAACACCAGTCATTACCCCCCCCTCCCCCACAAACACACACTCCTTTTCTGGCCAGGAGGGTACATGATAGTAAGGAAGTAAAGACAAGACAAACGAGGAGAGGGAGGTTTGACTCTCCCCATAAGAGATAACCTTAAGCTTCAGGAAACATTATTAGATGGCCCATTAAGACAATACTTAATGGGAAGGGTTAATTACATGATCGTGTAAAAAAAAATTTTACAATCCAGAAGAAAGAAATATACAATGACAACAAAGAACAAACAGTCAGGATGATTCATGAAGCCATAAAACATGCGCTTCTCAGAGAAGGTTCAGTGCTGGCAATTGAGGATTGCAATTCCAGAGTGATACACTGGTACAATTTGGATTCCCACGGTGACAAAGAATTATGGAGGCACAAGTTCTCAGGGTCTGCATATTGAAATTTCCTTTACCATCATGTCATTGAACACACTAGGATGAGAGGGGCTGATACGCTATTATTATTAGATCTTATCTTCACACATAGTAGCACGGATGTTGAGAACATATATAATACACCAGTTAGATAAAAGGATCACGTAATGCGTAAGTTTGAAGTGTGGCGAACGAGGATATCAAAAGAACATTGGCGGGACGAGACACAAAGACGATATGCAATCGTGGAAGCTACACAAACCTCAACAATGCCTATGGTAACATAAATTGGGCAATGGGGTTTAGTGGCCAGAAACCAGGGCTTTGTGGTGAGAGGGACTGTGAAATTTACAATGGAGTGGGAACATGTGTACCTCTTGCCTCAAACAGAGAGAGAAGATTATGACAGAAGGAAGAATGGTGTAATGAAAGATGTCAGAAAGCAAGAGAGCTTCGAGATGCGCTGACTAGAAAATATGGGCGGTACTCCAGGCAGCCAGCTTATGTAAGGTCTAAGAAAGCAAGGAACAGTTATAGCAAGATAAGAAAGGAGGAACAAAGAAACTTTGAAAAGAATATTGTAGACAATTCAGGAGAAAATCCAAAACTTTTCCATAGATTCATTGGGAGTCAAATGTCAGTTATAGAGCAGCTAATCGGGCGAAGGGATTCAGAGGAAAGAGTTGTTGAGGATGATGTAAGGATATGTCAGGAACTGAGCAACAAGTTCGAAAGTGTTTTCACAGTGGAAGACACTATAACCCCAACAACACTGAGATGTTATGGGAAGGAGGCTTTAGAAAACAGTGGTTTGATCTAGTAAGTAATGAAAGGGTAAAACAGATGTGTGGTAATAAAAGGAGTGTGACCGAGAGAACAGAAGAGGGTGTGTTGAAATGTTTTGGACATATAGAGGGAATGAGTGAGGAAAGGTTGACAAAGAGGATATATGTGTCAGAAGTAGAGGGAACAAGGAGAAGCGGGAGACCAAATTGCAGATGGAAGGATGGGGCAAAAAAGACGTTCAGCGATCGGGGCCTTAACATGCAGAAGTGTGAAAGGCTTGCATTGGATAGATTGAACTGGAACGATATGTTATACAGGGGTCGACTTGCTGTCAATCGACTGAACCAGGATAAACCATGGAAAGATCTGTGGGACCTAGTTGAGGATAGGGAAGTGTGGTTTCGGTGCTGTACACATGACAGCTAGAGACTGAGTGTGAGGGGATGCGGCCTTTTCCTTGTCTTTTCCTGGCGCTGCCCCGCTAACCTGGGAAACGGCAGTCAAATATAAAAGATATATAGAGAGGTAGCGCCAGGGACAAAAGAAAGGCTACACCCGCTCACAACCATTCTTTAGCTGTCATGTGTAATGCACCGAAACCACAGCAACCTATCCACAATCAGGCCCCACAGACCTTTCCATGGTTTACCCTGGACGCTTCACAGGCTCTGGTTCAGTCCATTGACAACACGTCGATCCAGATATACCACATCGTTCTGATTCATTCTTTCCCTTGCATGCCTCTCATCCTCCTGTATGTTTAAGCACAATCGCTCAGAATCTTTTTCACTCTACCCTTCCATTTCCATTTTGGTCTCCCCATTCTCCTTGTTCCCTCCACTTCCAACACATACATCCTCTCTGTCAGCCTTTCCTCACTCATCCATTCTATATGTCCAAACCATTTTAACACACCTTCCGCTTTATCAACAACTGTCTTTTATTACCACACATCTCTCATACCCTTTCATTACTTACTCGATCAAATTATCATGAAACACTTCATGTCCAACACATCCTCCCCCTCAGCACAGCCTTACCTACAGCACATACCTCGCATTTCTATAATATGGTTAGGATTACTTTTCCTTCACACACACCCATTTTTGCCCTTCCAGATAACGTTCTCGCTTTCCACGTATTTTTCAGCGCTCCCAGGACCCTTACCCCCTCCTCCACTATATGACACACTTCCGCTTCCATGGTTACATTCGCTGCCAAGTCCGCTCCCAGATATCTAAAACACTTCACTTCCTCCAATTTTTTTTTTCCTTTCAAATTCAGCTCCATCTAACCTGTCCCTCAACCCTGCTGAACCTAATAACATTCCTTTTATTCACAGCCAGTCTCAGCTTTCTCCGTTCACGCATTCCTTCAAACTCATTCACCAATTTCTGCGGTTTCTTGCTCGAATCCGCCACCAGCGCTGTATCATCAGCAAGCACCAATTGACTCACTTCGCAGGCCCTCTCATCCGCAACAGACTGCATACTCGCCCCTCTCTCCAAAACTCTTGCATTTACCTCCCTTGTCACCCCATCCATAAGCAAATATAACAACCATGGTGACATCATACACCCCTGCTGCAGACCATCCTTCATTTAGAACTATTCTCTTTCCTCTCTTTCTAATCGTACAGAAGCCGTACACCCATGATATAGACTTTTCACTGCTTCTAGCAACTTACCTCCTACACTATATATTCTTAAGACTTTCCACAAAGCATCTCTATCAACCCTGTCATATGCCTTCTCCAAATCCATAAATACAACAATGAAATCCGTCGGTTTTTCTAAGTATTTCTCACGGACATTCTTTATAGCAAACATCTGATACACACATCCTCTACCATTTCTGAAACCGCACTGCTCCTCCCCAATCCGATGCTCTGTACATGCCTTCACCCTCTCAATCAATACCGGCTCATGCATCTTACCAGGTATATTCAACAAATTTATACCACTGTGGTTTGAACGCTTACCTTAATCCCCTATGCACTTATACAACGGCACTATACATGCATTCCGCCAATCCTCAGGCACCTCATCATGATCCGAACATACACTGAATATCCTTACCAACCAATCAACGATACAGTCATCCCCTTTCTTATTAAATCAACAGGAATACCACCCACTCCAGCCGCCTTGCCACATTGCACGTTATGCAGGGCTATCACCAATTCTCTCTTCACCAAACCACTCTCCATGACTCTTACTTCGCATACCACCCAGACCCAAACGCCCTACATCAGCCACTCTATCATCAAACACATTTCACAATCCCTGCAAATATTCACTCCATCTCCTCCTCACTTCATTACTGCCTGTTATCACTTCCCCTTTTGCCCCCTTCACCGATGTTCCCATTTGTTTTCTTGTTTTCGTATATTATTTACTTCCTTCCAAAACATGTTCTTGCTCTCCTTAAAGTTTACTGACACTCACTCACCCCAACTCTCACGTGCCCTCTTTTTCATCCCATGCACCTTCCTCTTGACCTCCTGCTGCTTTCTCTTATACATCTCAACCATTTGCACTCCATCCCTGTTAGTACCACCTACACGCCTCCATTTTCTCTTCCACAAGCAACTTTCCTTCTTCATCCCACCACTCACTACGCTTTCTAATCTGCCCACCTTACACCTTTTGTATGCCATATGCATCTTTCGTTCATGCCAGCACTGCTTCCCTATATACCTCAAAATTTTCCCCCACTTCCCTTGCTTCATTTACTCTCACCTTTTACCATTCCACACTCATTCTTTCCCAGTATTTTTTCCCACAAATCTCTTTTCCAAACTCACTTGCTCTCACCACTCTCTTCTCCCCGACATTGTTTCCTCTTTTTCGAAAACCTCTACAAATCCTCACCTTCATTTTTATAAGATAGTGATCAGACGTCTCAACAGCTGCCCCTGTCAGCACATCTACGTACATCCAAAAGTCTCTCTTTTAGAGGCCTACCAATTGATATGTAATCCAATAATGGCCACTGGCCATCTTTCCCACTCACATATGTATTCTTGTATATATCCTTCTTTACAAACCAGATATTTCCAATCACCAGTCCTTTTCTCAGCGCACAACTCCACAAGTTGTTCACCATTTCCATTCACAACACTGAATACCCCATGCATCCCAATTACACCCTCAACTGCCACATTACTTACCTTCACATACAAATCACCCATCACTAATACCCGGTCTCTTGCACCAAAACTGCTGACACACTCACTCAACTGCTCCCAAAACACTTACCTCTCAAGATCTTTCTTCTCGTGACCAGGTGCATAAGCACTAATAATCACCCATCTCTCACCATCCCTTTCAGTATTACCCACATCAATCTAGAATTCAATTCCTTACATGCTATCACACTCTCCCACATCTCCTACTTCAGAAGCAGTGCTACACCTTACTTAGCTCTTGTCCTGTCACCAACCCCAGACTTTAATCCTGGGATATTTCCAAGCCATTCTTCTCCTTTGTCTTGAGCTTCGTTTCACTCAGAGCCAGAACATCCAGGTTTCTCTCCTCAAGCATACAACCTATCTCTCCTTTCTTTTCATCTTGGTTACATCCACACACATTTAGACACCCCAATCTGAGACTTTGAGGAGGATGAGCACTCCCTGTTCGACTCTTCTCTGTTCCCACTTTTAGAGACTGAAATACAAGAATGGGAGTGTTTCTAGCCCCTCCCCCCCCCGCTCCCTTCCCCTTTAGCCGCCTTCTACGACACGCAGGGAATACGGAGGTACACTGACACTCACGCCCCCCTCCCCCTCGCCGATAGTGGTACTCACGGCCACTAGACCTGGCCAGTCTACTCAAGAAGTACACCAGGGATGGAAGTATGAGGGTGAGTGAGAAGGAGGGCCAGAGGTGATGACGCCACCCTATAGCCAGGCAGTTGAGGGCCAGGGATGATGACAGGCAGAGGCGAGGTGAGGGGAGGCGTGCCTGCACTTCCCTCTACCAGCTCATCTGGTCTCTCCTTTATCTCCCACCTCGCTTCCAGACAATCAGCCTTGGGACACACTGGCCACAAATTCCAGAACTAATCATTTCAAGGCTGTGATGCCATTTAGAGAAACAGAGAGAGAGAGAGAGAGAGAGAGAGAGAGAGAGAGAGAGAGAGAGAGAGAGAGAGAGAGAGAGAGAGA
>JAYMFT010271502.1:0-10620 GCA_038088735.1 Panulirus argus
CAGACGATTCGATCCTATCTTGGAATTACAGACGATTCGATCCTATCTTGGAATTACAGACGATTCGATCCTATCTTGGAATTACAGACGATTCGATCCTATCTTGGAATTACAGACGATTCGATCCTATCTTTGAATTACTGACGATTCAATCTTGTCCTTGTATTACGGAGCCAGGGTTAGAGAGGAGGGATGAATGGGCCAGATATCCCCCCTCCACTCCCTCTTGATATGGGACTGTGTATGTAGCCGGGGCAAACAGCTTACTAAGCTCCCATATCTGGGACAGACCAGACATAGTGGCCCGAAACAGGCATCGTGGGGGAGACAGACATATGAATAACAGACATAACACGGCTGAAACACACATCCCTCCACCTCCTCCTCCTCCGTCTTGACGTCATCAATGTTTTACACCTCGAAGTTTTTAACTTCCAGGGAACTTCACATAACAACAGCGGCAGTTTGGTGATGCTCGTTGTATAAGCCTAGAGCCAAGGTATGATACGAGGAACAGGAGCTCGCTCACCCCAACCCAAGTTTGTCGTCTAATTGTTCCGCGGAAAAAAAATTATGAATCTAAGAAAAGACACGTCGTGAAGTTCCTGATGACGTATGGCTGGCTGAGGTGTATACAGAAGGATAAACAGAACAAGTGAGTCAAGAAAGTTTTACCCTAGTGGGTAAGTATATGGGTAAGGATGTAGGGAAGATGGGTTGTTTGAAGGTAAGTATGTATGGCGTTGAATTTGGGGTAAATCGTTATGCAGTTAAGTGGGTTGGTGTGCAAGCGGATGGGCCAAGTCTACCTCTGGGGTAGATACAAAAGTGGTTAAGTATATTTCTATGTAGAAAGATAGGAAAGAAAAGTAAGATAAGGGATAAGTGAGATTTCATAAGTAGGTAAGTAGGGTAAACTTACAGGCAAATAGGAAAATTTACAGGATGGGAAAGGATTGTATAACACCACAGGTAGATTGTGGCACTTACGGCCTTTTCCAGGGAATTTAGCAGGAACTGGAAAGGAATTTGAACCTCTGCAAGAAGCGAGGAAGTGTGGGAATTTGAATAATTAGTCCAATAAGACAAAAGACACATTGTATAAACGGGGGTGATAATACCATCACCATTTGTGCCTTACGGGGAGAGAGTCACTCGTCTCTCTCTCTCTCTCTCTCTCTTTCGATCTCTGTACGTAGGGTGTGTTATAACATAGTGTGGGAGACATAGAAAAATCAGGGGGATCAGAAGGAGAGAGGAATGGATAAGGAAGGAGGAAGAGGAGGAGGAGGAGGAGGAGGAGGAGGAGAAGGTGTGGATTGGCGTGGGACCTCCACAGGTGTTGACCCTGAGGTACTCCTCTGCTGGTGCCACTGGTT
Organism: Panulirus argus; assembly: GCA_038088735.1. NCBI lineage: Eukaryota > Metazoa > Arthropoda > Malacostraca > Decapoda > Palinuridae > Panulirus > Panulirus argus. Next base: position 1,380 of record JAYMFT010271502.1, read on the forward strand.
AGTGCTCGCGTAGCAATACACAAAAACGGTGACCTGGATTCGTAAAAACACGAAGGAAATAAGCTATCTGCATTTTAAAGAACTGGCCACAGACAACATCAAGTGCCGTATAAGCAGCGAGAGCGTTTGTATGGCTTTAGAATGATCTTAAACACCCGAAAGAAAGTGCTTAACATCTTCGATTGGTGGGTATTTGGACGCTGATGACCTCGTCGACCCTGGACAGTCGATGGGCCTGAAACCCAAAAATATTCGAGCAACCAACTATGAAAAAAATGGACTTAAATGCTTGCCTATACTGCAATCTACCGTCCTGGGACGTGCTTGTCTTAATCACAGTTTGGGGCGATTAAACAGCTCAAAATGGCCTAAAACGATGCTGGGAGGAATGTAAATTGGAATGACATTATCCCTGGGGAGATGGGGAGAAGGAGTACTGCCCACGTATCTCCTTGCGCGTCGTAGATGGCGACTCGGAAGGGAAGGAGGAGCAGAGGACCTAGGTACTGAAAAATCCTCCCCTCCTGTATCATAACCTTCGAGAAAAAATAAAGTAGGAACGGAAGAAGGAACCAAGGGAGGATCTATCCTAGAAGACTCAGTCGTCTGTTCCAGATACTATCTGGCGAAGGTGGGATATATATATATATATATATATATATATATATATATATATATATACTACGTTCTGCTTACTCGAGGCGAGTGGTTTGTGGGAATATGGTGGACTGAGGCAACCACGTCTGGTAACACGGGAGGCAGAGTAGATTAGTCGTGGGAACCACGCCACCTGCGGCATATTACCCACGCCTTACGTAGGGTGCGTAATATGGCTCCCGTAAACAGCGCCCTTTAAGGCAGTGCCGGCCGCAGGCTGCGTTATATGCGTATGGGATCTGACGGTAAAACCTATGGTAATAGTCGAGCTAATTCCCACTCGTGTTTCCTTCTTTTTTAGGTAAACATAGAAGTGACTGGGTCGGTCATTATGATATAGCCGGCGACGGGGAAAGGTCACTGGGAAATTGATTGCGCTTACAAGGGGGGGGGAACTTTAATGTTGGGGATTCCAGTGGAAAGTTAACCGGGACACTTTGTAGATGGGACACTTGAGTGGGAAGGTGACTGGAACTGACGAAGTTGCGAGAATGGTTACATTTGACGAGGTTTAGCGGAAGAAATTGTTATATTTGACGAACTTGTGAGTCGAAATTGTTGAATCTAACAAACTTATGGGGAAAATTCATTTAATCTGACGGAGTTGTGAGGAGATTTTGCTTTGTAGATTTGATGACGTGCTAAAAGACAACAGAAACAAGTATCTTGAGTGACGAAAAAAAAAATCTTTATTTTACGTCTGATATTTTTTCGTATCATTATGAGAAAAAAGGTTTTATCATTCTGCCTTGGACTCAAATGTGGACACCCCCAAGGAGCTATCTAATCAGTATTTCTGACCAGACATCGACAGCTGGAACTGACAGCCCACAACAACAACCGCAGCAGATCTTTTAGAGAAATTTTTGTGAATAAAATAATATCGAAAATAAATCTTTAAGATATAAGAGTGGTTCAACAAAAAACGGAAAACATAATCATAATCTATTGTCATTTGCCATTTGCTCAGTTTTGATTTCTTATTGCTCAGTAAGATGATATTTCTGAAGACAAAAGCAGAACGGCAATAAGTAGGATCCTACGCCTTATGGTCTGCTCTGATCCCTTATTGTTCAGTAGAAGAGATTTCCTAAGACAAAAGCAGAACGGATTTTTGACCGTGTCATGAAAAACACGGCGTTATGTCAGGTGTTGCGTCAAATAGTTTCGTTTGTGTGTCCACTTGTTATTGCTGTCAACACTCAGTTATTTCCTTAATGCCGAAGAACAAAGGAGAGCTGAACTGTTAATTTGTCATCTGATCATAAAACATTCTTGCTTGGTGACCGCCCGAGCGTATGTGTGTGTGTGTGTGTGGACCTCCTACAGATGGCACAACACTTTGAGTTTGCGAAGGAGTGAATAGCGATTCAAACAGCGTGAGGGCCGTCTGGCCTCAACAGCAGGGGCAACAGAAGGTCTGGGAACTGCAGTTCCTCGGTGGAATGGATGGTAAAAAAAAAAAAAAAAAAAAAAAATCGCAAACCCTGACTCGGTATAACGCCTCCACGGGAAAGAGTGTTACGCCATAGTTACACCATGAGGTGATTTTAATGACAACCAGAAGTGGTGGGGTTGTCATTCATCATCACATGAGACGTCGGGGAACTGTGGAAATTGCACGTATCGCGGGGATTAGATTACCTCGAAGTGTCATGTCATGCTTATCATCTGAGGCTCCTGACTGACCGTGTTGGCCGAGACATGCTTAAGATATAACATATTCACTTTCCCTCCTGCCTCCCTCCTCCCTCCTCTCCGGCCCTGTCACCATGGTAGCAGCAGCTGAGGGGGGGGGGAGGCTCTCACCCCCCCTCCCCTCCCCTAAACCCTCTCTTCCCCCTCACCGACCCTGGCAGTATATAAGGGAGGACGGGGTCGAAGTGGCTTCGTTAACCAAAGACCCGCCCGCAAAGATGAAGATCGCCGCTCTGCTTTTTTCTCTCGCCTGCTGCCTGCTGTTGGTGGCCGCAGGTGAGCGCTGAGGGAGGGAGGGTATGTTACTAAACACCATGTCATTATCATAGGTTCAGTCAAACAGAAGGTTCGCATGAGGCTGCCGAACTCAAAGAGAAATTACATCCATGAATCTCAGACTTCAGAATCTGGGATTCAGTCAGTCCCCCTGGCGACTTATCTAAGCTACTTTCGTTATCAGGAACCTCATAGTAAGCAGCGATTCGTAGCCAGTCAGTCAGTGACGCTACTACTGATTCCCAATCACAGAACAGCCAATTCGTGATGGCGCATGAGTCGGGTGAATGTTTGACGAAGAGAGTGAGTACCCTCCCTCTCCCTCACACGCTACCCTCTTCCTCACCACAGACTCCACCACCAGTGCCGCAGAGCCGCTTGTGGTGCCACGACGCAACACGACAGCTGAACTCTTCCTGAACAACGGCATCGCCTGGGGACTGTGGGGCGATGAGGAGTTCTGCGAAGCGGGGAGCTTCGCTCACGCCTTCGAAGTCAAGGTGAGACGGTTGTGTACCACGGGGTCGTGTGGCTTCCTCGCCATTGGTGAGGGCGTTTGAGAGGGTGGCGTTGAGGGAAATGACTTTCAGTGTGGTAGAACGGAATCTAGATTCTGGTTACATATATATTTTTTTTTTGCCGTTGATAAAGACAAAAAGGAAAGTGTTTTTCTTTTTTCTCACTTGCTAGTACACGTCACTGCCAGGGAGAGAGTCCTTTTTGTGTTTGTGGTATTACTGTACGATCGTCGGTGACACAAGCCAATGTGGATGCTGTCATGCACTCCAGGAGTGGATGACGACACCTTCCGTGTCTAATGGATAAGATAAGGTCTGTCATAACAATCCATCAGTATCTTTGAAGAAAACTTCACAGTAATGCCACGAAATGCAATCAGGTTTGAATCGAATTACCTGAATCCGATGCTCATTGAGTGGCGAGCGAAAACGTAAAATCTTTGAGAAACTAATTCGTCCCTAAGTTCCGTGTCAGTTTGGCTGAAGACACCTAAGCGCTTAACATCTAAATAGATCTGTCGCCAAAACAGGCGTCTGTGCTAGCAACACAAACCAAGGAACAGGGTATACAAGAACAGATGTGTAATATTTAGCGCGAAAACATGCATGAAAAATAAATTAATCCAGATAATTGATGGCCTTTTTTTGATCAATAACGAGAGTGGCCACGAGATCTTTTTTTTTTCTTATAGACTTCATCGAACAGCCAATGAAGATCTTTTGATTGCTTTGCTCAGTGATGTTCAAAAAAATAATCACCCTTACTTGGTCGGGAGCGTTGCAAAATCACATTAGCTTGAATGGACGCGATGGAGATATCTCATATTTTTTTGATATGGGAGCAGTATAAAGTGCGCTGGAAGATAGCTTTGAGTAGGTGAGAGAGAGAGAGAGAGAGAGAGAGAGAGAGAGAGAGAGAGAGAGAGAGAGAGAGAGAGAGAAATGTTTCACCTGACAGAGGACCCTCTGCAACCTCCGTAATCCTGTCTCGCTACCGCTCGCAGGATGAGTGAGTGTTGAGGGTGCACAATAAAATCTGCCGAGAAATCCCGTCACGAATGAAACCAACCGGGATGGATGGATTTCCTCCTCCTCCTCCTCCTCCTGTGCTGCTGCCCTTTGGCTTTTGCATGAAATCTCTCCTGCTTGAATGTATGTATTATATGGCCTTCACTGACGCGCTCGACGTCGGTTCCATTCGCAGTACGAGAAGTACAGCAGCACCGACGACACGGCAGTGAACGCCGTGAAGCTCTACTGCGGGACGCCCCACGACCACGACACTGGCTACGTGACCTCCACCGTCGGAGAGTACGGCTACTGGCAAGGTGAGGGTGGTGTTGGTAGTGGCGTCTGTCTGTCTGTCTCTCCTCTTCAGGTCACTATTGGTGGGGGGTCTTCCCTCTCTCTCTCTCTCTCTCTCTCTCTTCTCCTTTCAGCCACTGATGGTGGGGTCTTCCCTCTTTCTCCGCTTCAAGCCACTACCGGTGGGGGTCTTCCCTTTCTCTCCTGAAGTCACTACTGATGGGGGTCTACCCACCCTCTCTCTCTCTCTCTCTCTCTCTCTCTCATTCCTCCTCCAGCCACTGATGGTGGGGTCTTCCCTCTATCTCCCCTCCTCAAGTCACAACTGGTGGGGACATCCCTCTCTCTCTCCTCAAGCCACTACCAGTGGATCTTAAATTCCATCTACAATTCAATGATGGTCCGCGGGGACCTTTAGTGACCCAAGTCTCTTGGGTCACTCCAACCAATCAAATCAATAACGTAGAAAGTAGGTTTGGCCTAAGTGCTCCGTGGCCTTCCCACTTACTTCCATAAACTTCCTCTTGCCCACCACACGCTCAGGAGCCATCTAAACCCTCCCTCTCACCCCCTCACAAGCTCTTCGGCTTCTAAGACCCGTCTCTCCCGTCAACACTCCCCCCCCAAAAAAAAAAAAAAAAAAATCCAACAGACACACCCCTTGAATTCTTCACCCGAAACCCGTCCCTTGACTCAACACTCACGAAAAGATGTTCATAGTTATATTCCCAGCCACCCGGACTTTTGAACACTGACCCGGACCTTGAACCCGGACTCTGACCTTGGCAGTGACCTACATATTGACTTTGGCCTTAACCTTAGCCATGACCTGGACTTTTCCTACCGCCTTACATTTCGAATTCTTCACCTTACAGACATTCACCCTGAAGTCATTAGGGTGCTGCATAACTTCGCCAATTGCTTTGGTAAGAAGTTGGTGATTCTGATACCAAACAAGACTTAACTGACAGTCCTGCCGTCAAAGGAAAGATTAATGACATCAACCTTCAAACAAGTTCCTTAACCCATAATGTCAAAAAGAACTCAACACTCCCCGTGGCAAAGAAGAGTTCAGCACCTTCATTGTCAGGGTCTGGAAAGGCGAGATATTTGAGCGAGACTGCCACTCTCCCTTCCAGACCTGTTGCTTCAGTGAGAGCCTGGAAAAAAAATATAAAATCCTTGATTGAAATCCTCAGCGTCCCTGTTCCAGACCTGTAGCTTCTGGTGCTCAACCCACCAGACAAGAGAATGATAATCTCTCTGGTCTTTGTTCCTAGCATCGTCTGGATGGTCGAGAACCAGGTACAGAGAAAACTAAAGGCTCGTCTTAACCTACATTCCAGGCATCTAACATAAGGGTACCCATCTGTGATTCTGGCCATTCCAGGCATGTAACACGAGGGTAAAAAATCCATGACTCTGACCATTCCAGGCACGTAACACGAGGGTGAGATCCATGACTCTGACCTCATTCCAGGCACGTAACATGAGGGGGTGAGATCCATGACTGACCATTCCAGGCACGTAACACGAGGGTGAGATCCATGACTCTGACCATTCCAGGCACGTAACATGAGGGTGAGATCCAAGACTCTGACCATTCCAGGCACGTAACACGAGGGTGAGATCCAAGACTCTGACCTTTCCAGGCATGTAACATGAGGGTGAGATCCAAGACTCCGACCATTCCAGGCATGCGCGTCTGTGATACGGGCTTCCTGACCGGGATGCGAGCCAATGTCCTCGAGTCCCAGGGACTGCTCCATGACGACGTGGCCGTCGAGAACGTCGAGATGAGGTGCGCTGCCTCCAATGAGACCCTGAGCGGCGTTGAGCCCACGGAGAAGGTCAGTTCTCCAGCAAAACCTGTCTCGTTCAGGCAGTTAAAGAGGTATACTCTCTGTCTCTGTCTCTCTCTCTGCACTATCATATGTTTCACGGCGAATTTTAATGATTATCTGTCAAAAAGTGCTGTTAAGACATCTGGGTTCTAGGTACCGTTACAACAAACGTTTAGACAAAAACGTATGAACTGAGTAAAGCTGACATTTGACTCTCCTACAGTAAACAAACTCCGTATCAAATCCAATTTCACCTTTTTTTTTGTAGTAAAATAGAGGTAGAATTTGATTGTCAGATCACCCATCATTAAATTGACTACCTAGATTATTCCTCATCAACCTGGCTTATCAGGAACGAAGCTCTGATCGTTATTAATCATCTTACCTCAACAGTTCCCATTGGGGAAGTGGAGCGTGTGGAGCGAGTGTCCCACTGGGTCTACGGTCTGTGGAATCAAGGTAAGTGTCCGCTCATGCGCCATGACATTTATGAATATGCGTATACACATGCGTATGTACAACCACACACACAGACACACACACACACACACATATACATGAGAGGGAATGCCTTCAGCAACAGCATTGTGGACTCATGGAACAAGCTACGTCAGTTGAGAGAGTATAAAGACAACTTTCATTTGGAGACAACTAAAAACACGAGTGTAAACCTCCCTCCACGTATGAATAAACAGGCTGGCAATAATATACATCAACAGACACATTTGGTGACGCGTTCCTTTATAAAAACCGAGATTTGTTTGAGTGATGCTACTAAATCTACAAGGTTTATAAGTAAGAGAGATGAATGTTGGAAATTATAACGTACATGAAACACCTGCATAGCGTCTGTTTTCGATGGAGTGGGTGTGTTTAAGGAGTGAGAGTGTGTCTGAAGTGCGTGTGGTGAGGTGAGAAACATTTTAGCGCTCCCTGGCAAGGTTTGAAGTGGGTGAGTGTTAAACTGGTACTCATCATGATGACAGCGCGTTTAAGGGGGTTTAGCTTGTCTTGTGACCACAAGCCCAACGGAGCCTACTCACCCAAACGCACTCCACATCTTCCTCCTCCTGTCTCTCTCTTGCAGACTCGCTACGAGAACCCTATATTAACAGCTGACGACGCGGGTACCACAGACATCCTTATGTACTGTTGCGACCATTAACGTCTCTGCTCTGGCCTCCCCCACCTCCTCCTCACCCTACGTACTCCAGAAGACCATCGAAGTGATTCTGAAGGCCCTCCTCGTCGAAAATGAGTGGAGAAGAGAGCTCTCTACACCTGATGCTTCCCACAACGAAGGAATCGTCTCTCTACACCTGATGCCTCCCACAACGAAGGAATCGTCTGGCAATGATGTACACGGCTTTCGATTGCGTAAATCCCGAGAACAGGCGAATTACGTATATACAAAGCCAGGGCCAAGTCTGATCAATCGGGACAAGTCCTTGTTCGAGTTGTGATTGTCTACAACCCCCTTAAGCTCTGTGGGGAGAAACTCAGATTGAATTAGTCAGAGTCGACCTGACTAAAGGCTAAACCCCGGCTACAGCGGGTGTTAATTAGAGGTCTTCTCTCGCGGAATCTAAACAGTAATCAACGGTGGATGAAAATTGTTAGCCAGGAGGACCGTAATTGTCCTTATGTGTAAACCCTTCAGTTAATTTGCCTTCCCTTCCTCTTGTTGTTGATAAGGCTTCGTCTTATTCATGAAGCCCTGCAGACAAAGCGACTGCTTGATCCTTTGATATATATATATCATATAATCAGCATATATCAAAACTATAGTTATAGAACGACAAAGAAATGCATTTTTGGTATAAAATGTACAGTGGAATTCAATAATATATTGTGTGATAAACCAACCTTTTGTTTCCAGTTATATTTTCATGAGATTAATAAAGTCAAGATGGTCTTTGGGGCTCTGCTTTTTTTTTCGTTCTGTCCAGCAGGTGAAACAGCTGGTGCAAAAAGGTGGTGCGAGGGAGGGAAAGAAAGCTTCAGGGCAGATGGTCTAAAAGTTGGTTATCCTGGATAAACATTTAGTACCACATAATTAATCATCTTAAGACACACACACACACACACACACACACACACACACGAAAGTCTTACCAGAAAGCTTAATTAGTTAAGAGTTCTTACACTGACACAGATTGTGAAGTTACACGAATGATAATAATAATAGTAATAATAATAATAATAATAATAATAATAATAATAATAATAATAATAATAATAGTATTAATAATGATAATAATGATAATAATAATGATAATAGAAATAATAATAATAATAATGATACTAATTATAATGATAATGATACTACTACTGCTGCTACTACTACTACTACTACTACTACTACTACTACTACTAATACTACGACTACTGTTACTACTACTACTACTACTACTTCTATCATTACAACTGCTACTACTACTACTACTGCTGCTACTACTGTTACTACACTACTAATGCTACTACTAATATTATTAATAAAGCCACTACGACCAATAGTAATATTGACAGTAATAATAATAATGAATAATGATGATAGTGATAACAACAATTAAGATTATACTCTACTAACTTAAGTTAAAGACATAAGATACAGAGGAAGGAAAGACATACAACACAGCGCTGTACAGAAGGAGCTGAACAGACGGTCTTCACAGACAGAGATGGCAGGCCTTTGATAAAGGGGTCTGTTCTCGTGGTGGTCTGTACGAGCCTAGGGTGGGTGGGTTCGATGGTGGTGTTGATGTGCACATTACAGGACCAGTCGGGAGGTCTCTGTTGGGAGGTGGTCCGTGAGATGGTCCTAGTCTCTTGGGTTGTGGGTCTCTGGTCTCACGGGACTAGTAGCGTGAAACATGACTACAGCTTACACACACACACACACACACACACACACACACACACACACACACACACACACACACA
>JAYMFT010271513.1:0-10620 GCA_038088735.1 Panulirus argus
ATATATATATATATATATATATATCGTTAATGGGATGGCCTTGATTAGGGCCTTAGCTGCCCATGCCGTCTCAGCTAACGAAAAAAAAAAGATATATTGATTCAGCTGTGAACTTGAAGGTGTACATATGTTGGTAGGGAATGTGTGTAGTGAAGGTAGGGTGTTTGGAGGACACTGCGCCTGGGGTCTTTCAGCGAGAGAGAGGGCTTCATGCAGCCAGCCACAGACACAAGAACGGTCACCCAGTTCCATGGTAGGCTTCCATGACCAGCCTGTGGGAACTTGAGGTTTTTCCAGCCTCCTTCATGCTAGAAGGTGCACTTGTCACTCAGGGCGGAGTACTCAGTAGACATGTCCCTCAGGGTGGAGTACTCAGTAGATCTAACCTTCGAGGTGGAGTGTCCAGTGGACCTGTCCCTCATGGTGGAGTTCCTAGTAGACCTAACCTTGGAGGTGGAGTTCCTAGTAGACCTAAACTTCGAGGTGGAGTTCCTAGTACACCTAACCTTCGAGGTGTTCCTAGTAGACCTAATCTTCGAGGTGGAGTTCCCAGTAGACCTGTCACTCAGGGTGGAGTCTCCAGCAGACTTAAAGACGTAACCCTCGAGGTGAAGTTCCCTGTAGACCTAACCCTCGAGGTGGAGTTTCCGCTAGACATGTCAGTCCCAGGGTCTCGTCAGGGCGAGAGGAGGTAGTGGCCCTGCGAGTGGCAGCCAGAGGAGCGTTTTGCTGGCTAGGGTGAAGTGCACTCTGGTCTCTCTAACGTGCAGGTGGCCTCTCTGACGTGCAGGTGGCCTCTCTGACGTGCAGGTGGCCCTCTCTGACTTGCTGGTAGCCTTCTCTGACGTGCAGGTGGACCTTTGACGTGCAGGTGGCCTTCTCCGACGTGCAGGTGTCCCTCTCTGAGCTACGAATGAGTCAAGCAGGTGTTTTTTCTCACTGCCTCACTTGCACATGGGTTGTTGTCATTCATACCACGACACACACACTCCTCTCCTTCTTACGTGATAATACTCAGCATATATCTCACACGACTCTGTATTCTTTAACCTAAGTTTTCCTGTCGTTGAGCGCTACGCGCTAGTAACCCTTACCTAATACGAAGACCGCGTCATGGGTAGGGAAAGGGTCAAGAGATGGGGCGACACGAGCGTAATACTGTCTTGCATTGTTGTAGAAATGAGGGAAAGAGGCTATGTGCACTGAAGGTCACTGTGACGAAATGTTTGGAGAATGACCAGTTATAGTTTAGGGGAGGAGGTGTTGATGTGGTAACTATCGGTGACACTGAGGGGGGGAGGGAGGTGTTGATGTGGTTGCTATTGGTGACGTTGAGGGGGGGAAGGGAGGTGTTTGATATAGCAGCAGTTGGTACTGGTGACGTTGCATGCGAAGTGGTGACATGAGGGGAGGGGAGCTGTAGTAACCAGTGGGGTGGCTGTTACACAACCAAGGTCGCCCCGGTCAACGCCACGGGCCACACCACTCCACACCAGGCGACCGGTAGTGGACCAGCTGGTGTTGGTATGACACTGCCTCCCTCCCTCTCTCTGTCTCTCTCCCGAACCACGACGTTACAACTCATGGCCACGACGGTACGATTCATGGCCACGACGGTGCGATTCATGGCCACACAGGTATGATTCATGGCCACGTGGGTACGACTCATGGCCACGACGGTACGATTCGTGGCCACGACGGTGCGACTCATGGCCACGACGGTACGTGGCTGTCTTTATGATTTAACTTTGGCCTTTCACAGTGACCTATGAGGGTCGGGTCAGAGGTCACGCTGTTGGTACCGTCGTGGTCAAAGGTTTTGTCCTTGTCAAGTGGAGTAGAACTTTTGTATAGATTTTTTTTTTCAGGGAGAATAATTCTGTCATATCGAAGGGTTTATTCTTGTCAGACGTGGTAGAACTTTTGCATCGAGGTTTTTATCCTTGTTAGATGAAATAGAGCTTTTGTTTATTGAGGTTTTTATCCTAGTAAGATGGAGTAGGGCTTTTGTGTCGAGGTTTTTATCCCTGTCAAACGGAGTAGAGTTTTTGTATCAAGATTTTCATCCTTTTTTTTTTTAAACGGAGTAGACTTAAAATTCCTTTGGAGAAAACGAGACATACACGGTTCAAAAGTGGCATTGTCCCACCGCAATCGGGACGGCTGAGCTCTTCACCAAATGGAACTTATCCTGGCGGAAATTTCTGTACTAACTGACAGATTGCTTGGCCAGTAGCTAAATTTAAGTGTCCCTACTTATCTCGACAGTTATCACGGTGGTCTACGAATTGGGTTTAGAATTTAATCAAGAAATTAACTTTTCTGTGATATTTATGTTTAGCTATTTTCCTCCTGAAAAGCCTGAGGGTAGGGTAGGAGTCGGACCGTCCGGTGGAGAAACGTGGTTTTTTCGTGTTTATTTAAATATTTATTCATTCATCAAGCACATTTGTATTAATCTGATAATTTATGTATATTCGTATTACTTTTTTTTAATTGATACGTGACCGCGGAGCGAGTCAGGTCTTCGGGTGGGATCGACATTCCTGAGCAGACCCGTGCTCACGTCCCTGACAAGTCCTGTCATTAAACGTGAATACATGTCAGAATTATTTGTCCTCGTCTGTAGATCAGTTTATTTCGCTCCGTGTCGGCGGTTGACGTGGGTGGATTAGGGTCAGGGGGTCACCAGGTGGTGTAGGCTTCTCGAATGGGGAGGGAGGGTGGGTGTTGCCAAATCCAGTGCTGATTTTATCTTTCCGATTTGTATATCGTTTTTCCTGTTTTTCTAAGACGTATAACAATTTTTATTTACTTCGTTCACAGGGAAAGTGTTTGTATTGATCATAACACCATTCTACGACTGTTAAATTTTTATTATACAACGATTAGGAATATATTTCTTGCGCCTGGCAACGCGGAGGTTTCCGTTGGAGGCGTCCACAGAGTTTATTTGAATTTTTGTACGTTTTCCTCTATATCGCCGTCATCGTAAATACATCTGTAAATACATCTGGTGCTCTGTATGTAGGTGCACTACAAGATTACTTGGTTTCTCGTTAAGTGTTCGCTCTCTCCGTATAACTGGTAGAGCAAATTTGCTAAAAGCAAATGGATGCTTGCAACTGCTAACGTTCCAACCGTTCTTTTCCGGATGGTTTTGGTGAGGTGTAAAGAGTACCCGCTGCTGGCCCACACCCGCTCGCTCCAACATTAGTTACCCACAACTGGTCCGGACCCTTCCCCTGCAGAGATAGTTACCCACACTTGGTCCACGCCCTCCTGCAGCGATAGTTACCCACAATTGGTCCACGCCCTCATTCTGCAGCGATAGTTACCTACACTTGGTCCACACCCGCCCGCTCCTGCCTTAGTTACCCACACTTGGTCCACACTCCCTCTAGTCTTAGTTACGTACGTGTGGACCACATCCTCCTCCTCCTCCTCCAGCCTTTGTTACCCACACCTGGCCCTTACCTTTATCCTACAGCCTTAAAGCACCTGTTCCACAAGGTCCACAACTTAGAACACCCACCCCCACAGCTTAAACCCTTGAGCTAGACCACACGACCCTTGCGTAGCCGACCTGAACGTCAAGGCTGAGGTCAGTGACCAGGCCACTGAAGGAGTTTCACTCGGTCTTTTTCTCGTATCCTCCAATTTTTTTCTTTTTTTATACCATCAGTTGGTGGCTTTATACCTAACATTTCCCAGGTTCATTCTCGACAGAGCTGACGTATCTGGTATACAGATTTGTAGGAGTGTATGGGTCCAGGAAGGCAGGAGATACGGAGATGGGTTGTAGGAGGTTATATGGGTGTGTGTTGGTTGGGCGATAGGCATATGTTGGCTAGGCGGTGTGGTATTGGAAGGCGGATGTGGAGGCAACTCTTGTGGTGTCCATCACCTGTGTTCAGCACCGTGTGGGTGGGGTAAGGGCCGTGTACCACTGAGAATTAGTCCGATGCTGTTGTCCAAGGGTGCCACATACCACTGAATAATTAGAGCCTTTGCAGGGAGGGTACAGACGGTTGAAAATCATCGTCCAAGTTATGAAAAATGTGACGGCTGCAGTTTACGTGAGGACCTTTCTCGCTCGCATACTTCTCCGGCATTTGACCTTCAGGTTCGGTACACACACACACACACACACATCCACAGTGTCCGTGAAATGTTTGCGGAGATATGGTACGAGTCGGGTACCTCTGTTTACAGCAGACATCCAGAAATATCTGGTTTCGTGTCACATTTGCGAGTGATGCTGTACTCAGAAATCGGTTATGATAGTTATTATAATATTTATATTAAACAAAAAATTAGAGATGAAAGGATGGAGTTAAAAAGGTTTAGAGTGCACGGAGCATGAACATGCAAGAGAGTGCAAGGCATGCACGGAATACACTTAATTGGAGCAATATAATATATGGAGGGCCCCCCCCGGGGGGGTTACTTGCTGCTATTGGACTGTACCAGGGTATATGAAGCGATTATTGGAAAACTGAAGAAAGGTCTGTGGGGCCTGTTTGTGGATAGGGGGCTCTGATTTCGGTACATTGAACGTGGAAAAGCTATACTTTTTCCGCTATTGCCCGCGATAACGAGGTAGCGTCTGGAACAGTTAAAGAACGGCTTTATTTGCTCACATCCTCGCTCTAGCTGTCATGTACAGTGTGCCGAAATCAGAGCTCCTCATCCACAGGAAGGATCTACAGACCTTTCTTTAGTTTTCCCAGACCGCTTCATTGGCGTTGGTCCTGGGCCCACACCCAACCCGGGTGTTCATCTTCCCCTTGAGACTAGTCGATAAATGGTTACCTGGCTTAAGCTGGAGTGTCTGTGTGTGTGTGTGCACATAAGAGGGGGGGGGGAATGATAAACATACAGGAGGATATGAGACAGAACAATACGAGCTTAAAACTCTGTCCACGTAACACACAAATAGTAAACAAACACGCACCTTGAACCTTGGAACGCCAATGCCGCAGCTCGGGAAGCCATCCACGTCCACCGGCTCGGACCACATTGACGTCATGAAGTGTGGTGCTAATGTATGCCTCGGCAGGGGAAGTGCAGATGAATTGACGAGTGTAGTGTGTCCTACAGTATTTAAATTACACCTTTATCCCTGGGGATAGGGGAGAAAGAATACTTCCCGCGTATTCCCAGCGTGTCGTAAAAGGCGACTGAAAGGAGAGGGAGCGTGGGGAGGGGTGGGCTGGAAATCCTCCCCTCCTGTTTTTACTTTTCCAAAAGAAGGAGCAGAGAAGGAGGCCAAATGAGGATTTTCCCTCTAAGGCTCAGTCCTCTGTTCTTGACGCTACCTCACCAACGCGGGAAATGGCATATATATATGAAAAAAGAATTACACCTTATGCATGAGGGGTTCTGTGATATGTTGAAGTATTGTGTGTATTGTCGAAGAGACTGCTTGGATGGCATCCACTGCCCAGATGTGAAGGTGCGACTCGTGTTTGTCTGAGGAGTGTAGTTTCAAATGGGTGTATGTCTGATAGAACAGGGATTAAGACTGGGTTAGGAACGGGAAGTTATACGTATCGCTACGGTGTGGGTGCGGCATATCTGTTCAGCCTAGCTGGAGGTAACAGTCCTGGAAAAAAAAAAAGGGTTACGTAATACGTAACGCACAAAGTAACAAACGTCACATCAGCTCTATACATGATTACTATGGCCGCTCCTCCTGTGGCGTGGGAGACGATGATGTTTAGGTCCTCTTCGTACCCCAAGGGTCGCTCGCGTACCGTCAGGCTCAGAAGGGTGAGGGGGGGGGGGTGTGGTTGTACCCTCCAGGTTAACCTAAGGGTAAGATAAGCGTGACGTGATAAAAACCCTTGCGGCCGGTGTGCCTTAGGGGGGTTAAGGAAGAATGGAAACAGTTGCACATGTTTATTTATTTATTTTTTTCTCTTGCCGGGCGTTGTGCGCCCCCCCCCCGTCCCCCATGGTGCCCCATCCACCAAGGGGCCCTCCTGCCCACCATCTTGGGGGTGGAGGGGGTTGAGAGTTGGCGGGCTATTTCCACCCGTGGACAAGGACGTCATCGCTCTCTGCACCAGCTGAGCCCGGATATAAATACCGCGGCGGACCTGACATAATCCGTTGGAGGACGCTGAAATAATAATAATAATAATGATAATAATAGTAATAATGATAATGATAATCACAATGATAATGATAATAATAAAGATTCTAATAAAAAAAATAATAATAGCAACAGTGATGATAATGATTATGATAATAGTCACAATGATAGTAATAATGATAATAATAATAATGATAATAATCTTATTACTAATTATAATAATAATCAAAATAATAATAATGATAATAACTATTATAATATTGATAGTTATAGTAATGATAACATTAGTTGTGATGGTGATTACAAGAAAGCTGTAATTGCATGAACTGCAGCCAAATGATGAATCCAGACTGAGGAAATGCTCTCAATATTCTGGCTTTTGAGAATAAAAAAAAAGTGTTTAAGGTGGGAAATACTTTCCCCTGTCTTTTCTTTTCCCGTTTCATAATTCTCTCTATTTAAATTAGGGCCCGGCCTTGGACCTGGACATTTTTGTCTGTGACTGGAGCCTTCAACAAAAAAAAAAAAAGAGAATCGACTCAGACATTAGCGGGAGGTTGGTTGGTTGGAGGAGGTTGGCAGACAGGCGCCAGGTATAGCATAGGCTTTGAACTCATTCACTTTTAGAGAAGCGGCAGATGGGATCAATCGTAGCCAGGCTTGTTATATGGTGATATCGATCACTGGTCACATCGTAGATGTATTATATACGTATAGATGCGTTGTAGGAAGGGGAAACTGCCTCTTTTCCTTGTCAGGACGTGATCTCTATCGCACTTAATCTTATCGCAGTGTGGGGCTGTGCCGTCTCCTTTGCGTCTGCGTCTCGTTATCTCTTAATTGTGTCGTAGGTCATTACGGGTCGTGTTGTAGTGGTCGCATGTACGACTACTCGTTCTGTGCTGTACATAAGGCATTAATGTGAGGTTTATACAGCAGGCGGAGACCCACCAGGTCATGCCTTAGCTCCAGGTGTTGGAGACTCGCCCGGTCCTGCTTCAGGTCCGGGTTCTTTGCCTCAGGTCCATGTGCCGGAAGACCCACCCAGGTCATACTTCAGGTCCAGTTAACCGAAGACCCTTAGCGTGTGTTCTGGTTGGGATTTGTTTGAGTGGTGTATATGAGAGAGGACACGGAAACACGTTTAATAACAGAAACAATGCTGTATTGGATAGGCTATGCAAGGTGAGATAGCAGAGGGCAGTGAGCTACTGAAGGTGCAGGATGATAGAAGGAAAGGAGAGGTCAGTTGTGGCAGGTTGAGAAAAACGAGGCAGGCTTGGCATGGGTACTGTGTTGATGGTAGGCTTCAGATGAAGCAAGATCCACGTGGGAGAAGTGCGTGGATGCCGAGTCAACGTTGAACTCCTGTAGGAGGCGTGGACGTCAGAGATGAGGCACCACAACGAAGCCTGCCAGGGAGACGATAACGTCAGGAGTCACGCTGGGACGTCTACCGACGGAGACGCCAGAGGGCGGCTTGAATCTGGGGTCACATCGCCAAGACTGCAGTTCCCGTAGTGGTACACTTGTTGTCTGGTGGTGAGCCAACTGCCTGACTGGTTTGCTGCAGTTGTTGTTTGAGATTAAACCTCCCAACAACTCGAGAGGTGCGGGCGCTATGCTCTAGGGCAGCCCCCAGCCGGTGATGAGGGACCTAGGCACTGGGCCTAGGAGGCTGGGCTTGTTACCCCACCCAACCCCCACGAGAGCCAGGCTTCCCTCGGTGATGCTCGGGTGTTTTAAGAGGCGGTGAGGTCAGGTCTGTGAGTGGTAGCTATTCCCAAAGGGAATTAGAGACGTCGGAGCCGAATGTCGCAAGCTTTCTCCACGCTGGTGGACTTTAAGTTAAGTCCGTAAGACTGGCTCTTCTCATGGGGAGTCTCAGGTCATCTATAATTACAGCGGCAGCTTTCGACCTACCACCGCCGACATCGAGTGGAGGTGTGAGGGACTAGCAGTGTAGGTGCAGCCGTGAGGACGGCCCACCAAACACATTCTTCCGAGGATTAGTAAGTAGGTCAGGTGAGGACACGGGCAGTCCCCTGCTGACGGCGACGTCATCAAGGTGACCTTGGAGGGGGTCACTGCAGACACCCAACCAGGTCACGCCAGAGATACCACCCAGGCCTTGCCTCAGGTCCAGATACCCCGAGACCTGCTTCAGGTCAGAGGGTCTCTCTCGAGACCACACACAACACCGTTGGGCCACAACCGAAATATTCAGCTGCGATCTGATGCAGATAAGGATACGATAAGCTGATAAGAGGATTGCATGATGGAATATACCCAGGAGGGGAAAATAAGGAGGGACAGTGGAAGCTGGGTAGAGATGGAGGTCTGACCATAGGATGGAGGACGGAGAGTTGCAAGAGGGATGGGTTGGCCGTGTTGTTGTGTGGCCTTCCAAAGAAATAGAATAAGTGTCAGTTGTCAAAAAAATCAAGTCGTGTTTTACTGCCAGGTGTATTGAGGAAATAAGACGTTTTCCTCGTTCAAATGAAAGTAAGCATAAACACACACACACACACACACACACACACACAGTGGATGTTTCGTAGTGGTTGTTTGTGCTTGACGCGGCATTGGTAGTGGGCACATGGTCGGCAGTGGTGTGGCGACCAGCTGGGGAGGATGTGGTGGTGTGTGGTGCTCTATGTTGATCATGGCCGCCTGCCACGCGCTGTGTTGGCTGGGGCTGCTTTGTTTATCGTGTCTGGTCCAGACTGGGTAGAACTGGCCCAAACAGCCCCCACCGAAAACTGGTTCATCCAGACGCGTGTAGCACGCTTACATAACACCATCGCAGCTCAGATATAGTGCCAGTTTTATTCTAGTTTTGGCCGGGGGCTCGCTGGCATGCTGGTCCCCCCTCTCCCCCCTCACACACACACACACACACACACACACACACCAAGCTCCTGGCGATACAGTATCGTGCGATATGCAGAAAGAGAACACTTTAAACATCCTTGGCCCAAGACTCTCGCCAGCTACCATGAGAAACAGCTGGGGATGCACGGAGAAGTTCAAGAGTGCATTGGACAGTTACCTACAAAGTGTACCAGACCAGCCTGGTTGTAGGGGGCTATGTGGGCCTGAGGGCTGCGGCTTCCAACAGCTTGGTTGGTCGACCAGTCAACCAAGCCAGCATCCTGGGCCCAGTCCGGTCTTTAGGGGTGAAGACTCTCCACGACGAAGACTTCGTTAGGTCGCCAGAGGTAGCAGCGGTAGGCATGGTTCACACCGCCCTCCGGCCGGGCATAGCAGGGGTTGAAGGTCTCTCTCTCTCTCTCTCTCTCTCTCTCAGCTGGTCGTCACTCCCATCCGCATCAAATTTCCCGCTCTACTTCACCCATCCCAACTGAACCCCAAAACCGAAGCAGCTAAAAAGTAACGGTTGTTTCACGGGAAGTAAGAGGTGAAACGAGTGAAATATGATTTGCTGCGAATTCAGTAAGAATTGCCAGACGCTAGTCGGGTATTTTACGTTGAGTGAAACCAAACAGCTGAAAGCAGGAGGCAGGAACTGAGAGAGTAAGACAAGCGAAGCAGAAACTGAGCCAGCGGGAGCCGGGAAGTGAACCAGCAGAAGCAGGAACTCGTACGGGGGACTCGGCTGGGCATTCAACCACACAAAGTAGGGGTCGAAGTCCACTGAAACAGACACTCGGCCACTTGAATTAGGGGCTCACTATTGAAGGAAAGATCTCATGCATTCGAAACTATCTCAGTTTAGGAGGAAATTCAGCCAGTTGAAGCAGGAACTCCGTCATCATAGGGAAGATCTCTTGTCAGTTGAAGTAACAGCTCGCGGTGTCTGGTGTAGAATTCCCAAGAGAGATCCTAAGAAGGAAACCAGCTGCCAGGTGGAGCCGGGAACTCTACCGGCTGAAGAGTTCACTATAGGTCGACTGCAGGACGACGTCACTGCCTGGAGCACAATGGTACAACCCGTCATTAGGATCGTAGGATGATGGCATGATCTTTGACCTGACCCTTCAGAGATTTCGTGAAAGACCACGCCTTCCATGTCCTAACCTTATGTATACGTACTTATACACACAGCCCCAGCTTTTAGTGTAGTGTAAAACCGAACCTCTGTGACAAGAGAACTCACTTCAGAACGTTACCTACAGATTTTGTTTGATACTTCCTTCGTCCTGTCTGCAGACTACACTATCTCCGGTGTGTGTGTGTGTGTGTGGGTGGGAGGGGGGGGGATTGTTGGAAGCGTATGATAACGGAGCCCGTCTGGCGAGGGATGTGACCCAGGGCCAAAGACGTGGTGGGTTTCTTCCGTCCACGCTCCCTGATAGTGGGTGGAGGACGGGGAGATAACATGACAGCCTATCACAGTTACAGTCTCAGAGGCCAACTTTTAACAACGTTTCCTCGAGCGTTAGTACGCAACACACACACACACACACACACACACACACACATATATATATATATATATATATATATATATATATATATTTATTTATTTATTTATTATACTTGATCGCTGTTTCCCG
>JAYMFT010271524.1:0-10620 GCA_038088735.1 Panulirus argus
GAGCTTCGACGTGTAGGGAAAGAAGCAGTTATTAAAACGGCACACCCTTGAGTTGCCGATGGCCACACAATAATCATTGGCTTACATACTTATTGACAGACATACAAAAGAAAGGCTTTTGGATGTGAATGATGTCTAATCATTACTTTGTGGAGGAAAGAATGAAAACTTTTAGAGGTTTACAAAAAAGAAGAAACAATGTGGGTAAGAAGAGAGTGGTGAATGTAAGTAGACTTAGAAAAGAGACTTGTTTGATGAAATATCAGGAGAGATTGAGTGTAGAATGATAAAAGGTGAGGGTAACCAAAGCTAGGGGAGTGGATGAGGAATGGGAGGTATTTAAGGAATCAGTGCTGGCATGTGTGGGAGATGCATGTGGCATAGGTAAGGTAGGAGATGGCCAGGTTAGAAAGGGTAGTGAGAGATGGCATGATGAAGTAGAGTTGTGTGTGAGAGAGAAAAGAGAGGTATATGGACAGTGCTTACATGAAAGGGAAGCAAATGGATTGGAGATGTATAAGAGAAAGCAGAAGGAAGCCAAGAGGAAGGTGCGGGGGTTGAAAAAGAAGGCAAATGAGACTTGGGCAGAGCAAGTATCAGTAAACTTAAGAAAGGATAAGATTATGTTTTAGAAAGAGATTAATTGTTTGCAAAATGTACTGAGAACAAATGGGATAATTGGTGAAGGGGCAAATGGGGAAGTGGTTACAGGTAGTGTTGAAATGAGAAGGAGATGGATGAGTTTATTAAAGGACTGTTAAATGTGTTTGATGAGAGGGTGAGAAAAGTAGGGTGTATGGATCAGGGTGGTATATGTGAAGTGAGAGAGTCATGGAGAGTGGTTTGGTGAAGACAGAAGAGGTGATGAAAGCTTTGCATAAGATGAAATATGGTAAGACAACTGGAATGGATAGTATTGCAGTTGAATGTCTAAAGAAAGTGGATGACTATGTTGTTGACTGGTTAGTTAGGAGTTTCGGTGTATGTATGGGTCATGGGTGAGGTGCCTGAGGGTTGGTGAAATGCTTTTATAATGTTATTGTATAAAGACAAGGAAGTCAATGGTAAATGTTCAAACTACAGAGATATAAGTAGTGGTTGAGAGGGTGAAGGCATGTACAAAGCATCAGACTGGGAAGGAACAATTTTGTTTCAGAAGTGGTAGAGGATGTGTGGATTAGGTTTTTCCCTCAAAGAATGTGTGTGAGAAGTACTGAAGACACAAAAGGATTTGTATGTGGTATTTAGGGATCTGCAGAAAGTTTATGATAGTGCTGATAGAGATGACTTGTGGAAGTTCTTACAAATATATGGTGTGGAAGGGAAGCTGCTAGAAGCAGGGAGGAGTTTTTATCAAGGGTGTAGGGTGTGCCTGTGAATAGGAAGAGAGGTGAATGAATTGTTTCAAATGAAGTTGGTCTGGACCAGGGATGTGTGATGTCACTATGACTGTTTAATTTGTTTATGGATGGGATGATGAGGGAGGTAAATGGAATAGTCTTGGAATCTCTATGCAGTCTGTAGGGGATGAGAAAGCCTAGGAAATAAGTTAATTGTTGTTTGCTGATGACAGCAGTTGTGGCAGATTTGAGTGAGAAACTGCATAAGTTGGTGACTTACTTTGGAAGAGTGTGTGAAAAGAAGAATTAATGAGTAAATGTGAATAAAAACAAGGATATTAGGTTTGGCAGGGTAGAGGGACAGGTTGGTTGGGATGTAAGGTTGATGGAGGGAAATTGGAGGAAGTGAAGTGTTTGAAGTAATACCCAGGAATGGGCATGGTTACAAATGTCAGCGAGGAAACGGAATCAGTTATAGGTTGCATGAAGGGGCAACAGTTGTGGGAGCATTGAAGAATGTGTGGAAAGAAAGGTTATTATCTGGGATTGGAGGAAAATGGATATGTTTAAAGGTATAGTAGTCCCAGCATGTTGCATGGATATGAGGCATGGGCTTTAGATGAGGATATGCAGAAGGGGCTAGATTTATTGGAAATGAAGTATTTGAAAGCAATACATGGTGTTAGGTGGTTTGATCGAGTAAATGATAAGAGGATATGAGAGAGTTGTGTTTTAAGACGAGTGTGGCTGAGAGCTTAAGAGGGTGTGCTGAAATGGTTTGACATATGGAGAGAATGAGTGAGGAGAGGTTGACAAAGAGGATATGTATGTGAGAAGTGGAAAGGGAGAGGAAAAGGAGGAGGCCAAACTGAAGATTAAAGGATGGAGTGGAAAAAGATTTGAGTGATGAGGGCTGAATGTGCAGGAGGGTGAATGGCATGCATGGGATAGAGTGAAATGACATGATGTGATATATGGGGGTTGATGGGCTGTCAGTGGACTGACCTTGGGCATGTAAAGTGGTTAGGGGAACCATGGAAAGATCTTTGGGGCTATGTTGTGGATAAGGGGCTATGTTTTTGGAACATTGCACATGACAGCTAGAGAAAGGATGTAAGCAAATGCGGCCTTTCTTTGTCTGTTCTTGACACTACCTCATTAATGCAGGAAACAGCAATGAAGTGCAAAAAAAACACTCAACGTCCCTCCAGTTTTTCTTGTACATATCCTATTCACTTGCACTTCTTTCCAGTAAGTACCACTCATACACCTCTCTTTTCTCTTTCACTAGCAACATTTTCATCACTCCACCACTCACTACTCTTTCTCACGTGTCCACCTTGTGCATGCTGTTCACTTCTTTCACACATACCAATGCTGCTTCCCTAAATACCTCCCATTCCTCATCCACTCCCCTAGCTTGTTTTATTTGTAATATGAAATAATTTTACAGTATTACTGAAGACATGTATTTGAAGAATATTTATTAGAATTTACCTTTAATTTCTTATTACATTATTCCCAGAAATGAATAATTTTATGGGTTCATTCGTTCAGGAAGTCATATGAATGTAGCAGAGGAAAGATAATAAGCTATTTAAACATATCTTGTCATGCACTCATCAAGGGGTTCTGGCTGTATTCGTGTTGTCATGGCAAGATGTTCTGGGAAGTATGAGAGTTGTTATGACTTAGCTTGCATTATTGGCCACTGAGTGTTAATAATGGAATTGCTGAAATTTACAATAATGAATTAAAAGGAGTAAACCGTAATTAAATGAGCAGCAAAGTGTTGAAGCAAGCACTTGTGCACTTATTTTTCATATTGTTTCCCATAACAGCTGTTTTCATGTCAGTTCAGTTTATGCACATTCTGATTACAAAGTCTTGTGAAGTTCAGCTAAATGTAGTTTACCTGTGTATGTGAAGAAAAGGAGTTAATTCAGCATTGGTGAGTGATAAAGGAAACATATTATATTAGTTTTGGGTAAATATATGTGCATAATGTTTTATTTCATAATTAGATGACTCATCTTTGGATATTTTTAGATAATCCAGAATGGATTAGTGGATGTGAGGAATGTTCAGAGTAGCCCACTCTTTGTCTCAGCACACACGCTACTCATGCTTTTATACAAGAGGAACTCACGAAGAAGCTATGTTCCTGATACTCATTGGCTTATAAAGGAAGTGCGAGTATCTACTTTCATGACAGACCTGGAACATGGCAAGAAAACTGCACAGGTATGTGCTTTAGACACATTCAGAGTTGATCATCATGAGAAAATCTATTGACATGCATGCATCTAAAGACTGTAACAGCATTATGTAATGTATCTATACAATGGCAAATTTGAATGAACACAGCTGGTTACCCAAAAGATCGTAAGGTTACATTTTTCATACCAAAAAAGTAAAGACTTCTTAAACACTAACTTGTGTGGAATATATGATGACCATATACTTATTCTTTGATTTTAAGGAGCCATATCAAACAGAATATTTAAGCAAAAATATTGTATTAATTGAATGCTTAATGAAATTGTAGATGGTAAGTTGGTTTTTGCATTATTTTTGTCGGAAAGATGGAAATTGTCCAGTACTTGTTGCAGCACTTTATGAGATTATTGTGTGAGATGTAGGGTACATGTGTCAGTTGTATTGATGATGATTAGAAATAGTGTTGCTTTAACTTGTTAATAAAAGAAGGCCAGCCGTATGATAATCATAACATTCACATTAAGCTTAGCAGAAAATTCTCTCTGAATCTAGTTGCAAGCTAAGAATTTCGTGGTAGTTCCTTGCTTTTTTTAATGAAGATAAATGATAAGAATTAACTTGCCCTTCTCATCATTAACTGTGCATTGAGCTTTCCCTAAAGTATTCATATTCATATTCACCTGAAGGTTGGTTGTAGATTCTAAGACAGCCACTGACCAAGTGGGTATATTACTGGTACTGCTAACCTGGGTATCGGGAGGGTTAGTGATGGCTCTGTAGTGGGCAATCACTTCAGTGGTTGTCAGATTACACTACTCTGACCCAGGTAGTTGTCTTGTCTTTCTGTTTCACCCACACATGGACTGCTGATATCCTGTCCACAAACATACAATCTCTCACACATAAGAATTGACATCACTTAACTCACACAACTCATTCCTCGTAACTCTAGACTTTCCCGCAGTGAGTGCTCTGCACTAGCCTTGCCTTTTGGGAAAATGGTGAGAACAATATATAGAAGTAGTAGGTAGGAGCATTAGGTAGAAACAATAAGCAGAAGTAATGGGTAGGAAACATTAGGCTGGAGCATTAGGTAGAAGTAGTAAGGTGGAGCAATAGGCATGAACTTTAGGTAGACATAATTGGTAGAATTAGTTGATAGGAACATTGGGTAAGAGCCTCTGGAAGCTCTACACAAGAGTTGCCCTTTGCCAGTTGCCTGTTAAGGGTGAGGCACTAAAGGCTAAGAAGTGTCACTGGAGTTCACTAGTTACGGGGACTTTTTTGCCATGACTACCCCCATGAAGGTTCCAGGAGAGATCAGCCATCAGAGATATATTATTCTTATGAATAATGAAAAGGAATATCTGATGACTGAGAAAATCTGGCCATGAGAAGAAAGATCATGAGACCTTGTGTAAGAGACCGGGTATTAGTGACTGGTGATATTAATGAGAAGGTAAGTAATGTGGCTGTTGAGGGTATAATCTGGGGACTTGGGGTATTCATTATTATGAATGGTCATGGTAAACAGATTATGGAGTTGTGTGCTGAAAAAGGACATAAACAAACATATGTATGTAAGTATGAGATGGTCAGCAGGCATAATTGGATTGCATATTAATTTTTACATGTGTAAAAGAGAGACTTTTGGATGTAAATTTGCTGAGAAGGGCAGCTGGAAGAATGTTTGGTCGCCATCTTGTGGAGGTGAGGGTGAAGATTTGTAGAGTTTTTTGGAAAAGAGGAAACAATGTCAATGAGAAGAGAGTGGTGAGAGTAAAGGAACTAGGAAAGTAGACTTGGGTGTGAAGATATAGAGTGGCAAAATGTGAGAGTAAATGAAGCAAGGGGAATGGTTAAGGGATGGGAGGTATTTAGGAAAGCAATGTTGGCATGTGCAAGACATGCATGTGGGAGGTTGGCAGATTAGAAAGGGTAGTGAGGTGTGGGATGATAAAGTAAAGTTGCTAAGTGAAAGAGAAAAGGGAGGCATCTGGACAGTGCTTACAGGGAAAGAGTGCATATGGTTAGGGGTAGGATAAGAGAAAGCATATGGATATATAGAAAAATGTTCAGGGGTTGAAAAGAGGGCAATTGAGAGTTGGGGTGAATGAGTATCAGTATACTTCAGGGAGAATAAGATTATTTGGAAAGAGGTTAATAGTGTGTGAAAAACAAGTGAACAGTTGGGAGCATCAGTGAAGGGGTTAGATGGGGAAGTGGTAAGAGGAAGTGATGAAGTGAGGATGAGATTGGCAAAGTATTTTGAAAGGCTGATGAATTTGTTTGATGATATGGTAGCAGATTTATGGTGGTTAGGTTGGGGAGATATGGGAAATGCAAGTCACTGAAAGTGGTTTGGTGAAGAAAAAAAGAGGTAGTGAAAAGCTTATGTAAGAAGAAATATGGCATAGCAGAAGTGGTGGTTGGTATTGTAGTTGAATATCTTAAGAATTAAGGTTACTATATTACTGATTAATAAGTTAGGATTTTCAATGTATGTGTGTATCATGGAGAAGTGCCTGAGACTTTGCAGAGTGCCTGTATAGTGCTACTGTATAAAGGCAAGGGGGATAAAGGTGAGTGTACCTGGTAAATTGTATGGGAGAGTTGTCATTTAGAGGGTGATGGCATATACAGAGCATAAGATTGAGAGGAACAATGTGGTTTTTGAAGTGGAAGAACATGTGTGGATCAGGTATTTGCTCTAAGGAATCTGTGTGAGAAATACATGGAGAAACAGATAGAGTGCCTGTGGCTTTCATGGACTGGAGAGACCATATGGTAGTATTGTTAGAAATGCTTTATGGAAGGTCTGAAGATTATATGGTGTGGGAGGAAAGGCACTAGAGGCAGTAAAGTTTTTACCAAGGATGTCAGGCATGTGTACAAGAAGGAAGAGAGGAGAGTGAGTGATTCAGGTTAAGGTTGGTCTGAAGCAGGGTTGTGTGATGTCACCAGGGTTGTTTAATTTGTTCATGGATGAGATGGTGAGGAAGGTAAATGCGAGAGTCTTGGAGAGAGGTGTGACTATACAATCTCTAGGGGATGAGAGGCCCTGGGAATTGAGTCAGTTGTTGTTTGCTGATGATGCAGCACTGGTGGCTGGTTCGAGTGAGAAACTGCAGAAGTTGGTGACTGAGTTTGGAAGAGTGTGTGAAAGGAAGAAGCTGACAGTAAATGTGAATAAAAGTAAGGTTATTATTTGGTTTAGCAGGGTTGAGGGACAGGTTAATTGGAGTGTGAGTTTGAATGGAGAAAAACTAGAGGATATGAAGTGTTTTAGAGACCATGGAGTGGTCATGACAGTGAATGGTATCATGGATGTGAATCAGAGGGTAGGTGAAGGGGTGAAAGTTCTGGTAGCCCTAAGAATCTGTGGAAAGAGAGATCATTATCTGTAAGGGCAGAAGCAGGTGTAGATGGAAAAATTAGGTAGAGTAGTAGGTAGGAACATTAGGCAGGAGCACTGGGTAAAATTAGTCAGTAGGAACATTTGCTAAGAGCCTCAGCAAAGACTGCACTTGATTTTTGCTCTGCCAGTGGCCTGTTAGGGTGAGGCACTAAAGGATGAGAAGCAAAATGAATTCACTAGTTATGAAAACTGCATTGCCATGGCCACCCTCTTGAGGAAGCTCTAGGTGGGAACATGTATCAGAGACATAGATAGATAATTAAAATGGGTATGTTTGAAGGTATAATAGCACCAACAATGTTATATGGATGCGAGGCATGGGCTATAGATGAGGATGTGCAGAGGAGGATGGATGTGTTGGAAATGAAATGTCTGACAATAAGTGGTATGAGGTGTTTGATTAAGTAAGTAATGAAAAGGGTAAGAGAGAGGTGTGGTAATAAAAAGAGTGTGGTTGAGAGAGCTGGACTTGGGAGAGCTATATGATTCCTGGAATACTTTCGATTCTGGGCTGTTTATGCACAAACATTTAATGTCAAGTTTTCATAGACAGATTATAGCCCTTGATTTTAGAGCTACAACTGTACCATTCAACAATTGGGTAATATAAGCGTTACAACTACCCCTCCTTGACCCCCCGCCCTAGTCATGGACAAAAGACCACATCAAGGCTGGGCCCCAGTTGAAATATAGAGAGAATTAAGGAACAGAAAAAGAAAAGACAAGGGAAAGCATATACAAATTTTTGAGAAAGTGAAAGACCTATCTTTTGAAATGAGCCAGGTCATAGTTATTGGGAAAGACATGAGGAGGTAGAGAGTTCCAAAGCTTCAACTTGTAGGGAAAGAAGCAGTTGTCAAAACAGCTCACCCTTGAGTTGCTGATGGCCACACAATAATCACATGATACAGAAGCTTGCCGAGTATTGCGTGGTGTAGCAAGTGGTGGAGGCACAAAGCAGCCAGCTCTCGGGAGCAAAAACCAATCTAGTTAGTGTACCAAATGCTGATTTTTTTCTTTGGTCACCATTTAATTAAAAGAAAAAGAGTAGTTTTGCTTACTCATTTTGAACAAAACCTAGGCAGTTTGTATGGCAAACACTTTGCTATTTTGGTACATTGATTGAATTTAGTATATTTCGGGGTAATGTCATACCCCAAGGTGCCACTGTCTGCATGGCCTGGGTCATGTGTTGAGTCAGTTCAAGGATGGGGGCAGATCCTTTCATAGTTTAAGTAATGTTTGATATATTATTTGGTATAGTACTGCATATTATTTCCACTGTTCTTACATAAATGTTTGAGAATTGTTTTATATATTTTTGTCCTTTGTTCCATAGCCCCCTATGATACGGTAAAGTTTCTTTTGTGTAAAGTATATTTTTTTAACACAGTTATCTTTTTAGGTTCTTGAGTAATTCTTACATTAGAATTGAATTACTTAAAATTTATTATCATGAAAAATAGTGCAATAGAAATTTGGGTATTACGACTGTTAAGGTCATTTCCAGTCAAGGAGGTGAGTGGTCTTTATGGTTCAAAACTTATGTCTGTTGCTCAGTGACTGATATGGTAAATTTTACTTTTTGTATGATTTTAGTTCACAGTTGTCTACAGTATGTTCTTACCTTATCCACATATTCAAAAAAGATTATGGAAAAACCTTACCTAGCGATCACTTGTGTTGAAAACCTTTATCTTTCACTTAGTGAATGATACAGTAAATTGCATTTTTCTGTATTTTTCACCAAAATTTTCTTGATTAGCTTCATGAATAATCTAAGCTTTGAATATAAGTTATAGATTAAGAAAAATAATGGAAAAATGATTGATACAGTAGAATGTATGCAATTTCGTTCGACAAGATGAGTGAGTCATTCTATTTCAGTTCAAAATATTTATTGTTCATTATTCATTCTGTAGATTTTATTCTATATATATTTTTTCTATTTAGATCTCTTCAGTAGGTTTTTACTTACTGCATGAACCAATAATTATCTACATATTCAGAAAGGAAATAGGAATAAACTTGCCAAGCCTATCCCAGATCCCAAAAAATGTTAGTGTGACATATAAGCAGATAACTGTCTATTATTATTTGTAGGTATTGTATGTTATTTTCAATGCTTAATTAATGTTTTGAGCATTATTTGGTATGCTATTTCTATTAATCTTATAATATTTTGATAATTATCATCAATTTTGGTGGGCTTTATTTACATGGAAACAGAAATTTTGATATAGAACATTATGATATAGCATGAACTTTCTTGGTATGTGTCTCATGCTGTATCTTGACCCATCTGTATTTGTGAAAAAAAATGAGTTTCAGGAAGAGTGTAGAATGTATCACAATTGGTATTGTGTTAGAAAAGGTGTGGAGGGAGAGATAAGGAACATATCCTGTTGCTATCCTGTAACGGGATTTCATGAAACAATAGATATAACTTTAAAGTATATAATATGTAAATGTGTACACAAAAATGAATTACAAGGTTAGGTGACTTGTACAATGGCAAACCTTGTCCTTCTAAGGAGTTTTTGAATGATTACATAACTTGATGGTAGAATGCTAATTTTCTGAAACATAGAAATTTTGCTTTACATTGCCAGTTTTTCCCCAAAACCATGGGTGTTTCCATGGTACTTAATTATGAGTACTTTTAATGAGATTTTGCCAAAAGGCAGGGTTAGCTAGTAGTGCAGACCACAGGAAAATGTAAGAGTTATGAAGGATGAGTTGTGGGAATTATGTGTTTTCAGGTGTTATGTAGGAGATCAAGAGTATATGTTTTTGGTCTAAAAACCACCAACCTACAAGTGGGTGAGGCAGTAAGAGAAGATAATTACATGGGCCAAAGAAGTGACACTTGACAGCCGCTGAAGTGGTGGCTCACTTTACAACCATAACTAACCCTCCCAGTACCCAAGTGGGTAGTACTGGTAATTTACATGTACCTCCCAGGTCAGTGGCTGGAGAGAGAGAGAGAGAGAGAGCCTATCTACAAGTACCTACAAGAAGATTTAGCTATAATGGCAGGGCTAGCACAAAGCACTCACTACATGTTGTATTGTTTGACTAATAAAGTTTTTTTCTCAGGTGCTACTGGTGTTAAATGATTGTCTAATCTTTGTTGATCAGGGATTGATTTCATCCACATGTCAAATATTCTTTTGAATGTGTTTTTAGTTGTACGATGCATGTGTCTAATGTGTGTTTGCAGTATATTGAACTGTCATTCTTAATTCCTGGTTGGGCTGCCATATATTTTTTTTTTTATTTATTTTCAGTATGTTCCATAGTATTTGTGAAGACATAATAACTAGTGAAACTTGATGGTTGAAAGGCTTTCCAGTTGAACATCTGTGTTTTCTTGGTTGAAAGGCTCTCCAGTTTAACACATTTCCTTGTATATCTTCAGTTATTGCTATGCATAGGTTATTATATATATTTCTCTTGCTCTTTCTAAGCCATTTAGTTGCAGTTTTTTCATCCTTCACAGCTGTTATGTATCATTTCTTCAACTTTTCATGTGAATTGCTTCTGAACTAACACACACACACACGTACAGACACACAATCTCTCTCTCTCTCTCTCTCTCTCTCTCTCTCTCTCTCTCTCTCTCTCTCTCTCTCTCTCTCC
>JAYMFT010271545.1:0-10619 GCA_038088735.1 Panulirus argus
CTCTCTTACCCTTACATTACTTACTCGATCAAACCATCTCACACCACATATTTTCCTTAAACATTTCATTTCCAAAATATCCACCCTCCTCCGTACAACTCTATCTATATATATATATCTGCTGGGTATAGAAGAAGGTTGCTACCCTCATATCTCTGAGTGTTATAGAGGGGTTCCATTGTGGAAATGAAAACCTGTCCTGCTGTATTTTAGTTTCCGAAAAGAAGGAACCACAGAAAGAGCTTAGAAAGGATTTTTCTTCCAAAGCTCACTCATCTGTTTCTGACTGCCTCGCAAGCGTAGGAAATAGTGAACTGGTATGAGAGAAGGATTATATGTAACACACCCTGATTTGCAGCATGCATATTATGCCATAATTAATGAAAGATTTGTTTATAATTTTTTATTGTAGAGGAAAGATTAATGGATATGTTGATACTGTATTCTTGCTGCTGTTGTTTACAGTGGTCATTTATCAGTAGCCACTGTTGATTTCAGTTTACCAGATAAGTTTCTAGTAAGAGTGTTGGGTTGGTATTGGGAATGGATGATAGGGAGCAATTATGAATACGTACATGTGTATATATGTATATGTATATAGATATGTTGATCACGCTAGTCCATGATGATAGTTATGAAGGGGAAATTGCAATTCTGTAGTAGTTCATATAATTTTATTTAACATGTAATTTTGTACACATGCAGCACAACATGTTTCACTGAGACAATCCACCTCATCAGGTGCCAATAATTCATAAAGTTATCAAATCCCAACACAGCCACAGCAACAACCTCTTGCCTCTGCCATTGTAGAAGACACACTGGCCTGACCGACAGTGACCATTAATGGGAAAGTAGGGGGTGCCATGTGGTTAAGGGGGATTGTGTGGAGGGGGTCGGCCCGGTTGACAAGATGTGTGTTCGATAATTTTTCTTATGTTTTATTCTTATGCTAATTCATTCATAAGGATTTGGTTGATAATAGGATGGGCTTTAAAGTTGCCTGGGGACAAATTAAAGTTCCTAGTACAGTAATCCCTTGATTTGACAGACTAATTGGGGGATGGGGTGTTTGTTAATGCTTAAAGTCTGGTAAATCAAATTTACCTTTTTTGATACAATGTATAGCTCACACACTTTTTTTTAACTCCTCCATCACTTGATGCCATTTTGAATTCTCTGTATACAATCTGACCGCATGATAGCTTGAGGCAGACTGAGACTGAAACAAAGTGAGTATATGAATATTCCTTACAATCTGATGTGGTGGGGTGAGAGAAACACAGATTAGGTGGGAAACGCTATACTGATTCTTACATTTTGACTGAGTCTTGATCACAGAATGAGTACAGAAGAACAGGACTCTAGCTTATATACGTGTCGTCATTGAACTTCACCCCCCTGGGTACCTGGTGTGACCTCCTGAATGGTTGCGCCCAGTATTTGACCTTGCCACCCCTACCACGTTTTCCCTGGCCGCCCCTGCTGTGACTGACCTCACAATCTCTGTCAAGCTTGATCTCGCCGCCTCTGCCGCGGTGGTTTGTCTCACGGCCACTCTAGCAAGTCACACAAAGCCCTCCCATTGATTCGTGTTTTCTTTTGTCGCTATGGAAGCCACCTCAATTATTTTTCTTTCTTTTCTCGAACTGCCCTTGCTTAGTATTTTCATCCTACTCCAATTCTGCAGGTGCCTTTTCTCCTTTGCATGCACTATCATTGAGTTAGAGGGGCACACAGAACCTCTTAACTCACTGATGGTGCATGCAGGGAAAAGGGGCACCTACCAAACTGGAGTGGGATGAAAATACTATGCAAGGGCCATTCAAGAAATGTAAGAAAAACAATTGAGGCAGCTTGCATAGTGACAAAAGATAACACAAGTCACCAGGAGGGCTTTGTGTGCCTAGCTAGGGTGGCCATGAGACACATCACCACGGCAGAGGTGACGAGATCAAGCTTCACAGAGATGACAAGGTTAGTCACGGCAGGGGCAGCCAGAGGGAACATGACAGAGGCGGCAAAGTCAAACGCCAGGCGCAACCAGTTGGGAGGTCACGCCAGGTACCCAGGGGGTTGAAGGCCGACGATGTCACGTATATAAGCTGGAGTCCTGTTCTTTTGTGCTCTTTCTGTGATCAAGATTCTGTTGAAACAGTAGAATCAGTATAGCATTTCCCACCCAATCTGAGTTTCTCTTGCCCCACCACATCATCAAAGCAGATATACCCCATGCCACTGAAAACAGTGGTAAGGTATTTGAGATTCTTTATATTTTTTATTTTTTCAATTATCATTATTTAATGTTTTTCTTTGCCTGTTCCGTTAAACTGAAATCCATTATATTGAGGTCCATTAAATTGAGGGATTACTGTATTAGCAATTAACACATATTCATTGATGTTACTGGTAACATAAT
Source organism: Panulirus argus (assembly GCA_038088735.1). Lineage (NCBI taxonomy): Eukaryota > Metazoa > Arthropoda > Malacostraca > Decapoda > Palinuridae > Panulirus > Panulirus argus. The sequence goes on from JAYMFT010271545.1 coordinate 2,420, forward strand.
CAGAAGAGGGGTACAATTTTACTGGGTTATAAAGGTTTACTGGGTGATCTTTTCATGGCAGTGTTTAAGCGATTGCACTTTTTTTGGTCATCCCAGTGCACTGAGTGACGATGCCAATGGCATCTCTCAAGTACAGTTTTGCCTGTCTGGCCAATATATACTTCTTTACATGCCTTACATTTGATGGCATAAACACTCCCAGATGTTGGATGATATGGCATACTTTTAATTAAGGTCTTACTGATAGTGCTATTGTACTGGAAGGCAACGTTAAAAGCACTGTTTTTTCAGTACCTATCTTACGTTAGCTAAGTTAGGAGGTTAGGGCAGCACTAAACGTTTAGACCTATCATCATTTTTCTCATTTTGTTACTAGATGCTTAAAATGTCTACCTAGCTTTCCAGTAAGCCTTGTTCACAAACCACTTAGGATAACATAACTGCCTAAAGATATGTCTTATATGATTACATTCATCTACCAGACATTGATCACATATCCATAGTGCTCTTAAAAGCATAGACATAACTCTCGACATTTTTGCAGAAGAATCATGTACTGAAAAAAAATGAATATATCTCTCAGATTTGGTAGGCTTCCTGTAGATCTTAAAGGACAAATGATTAGATTCCCTAGTAATCAACACATCAAGAAACAGAATTACAGAACTGCAAAGGTGAGGCAAGAGTTGTGAGGAGTTTTCAATAAAGAGATAGGTCAAAATTGGGTCTTGGAGGCATTAAACTTAACAAGATTTTGTTTACCTCACTGAAATATCCCGTCCAAGTCTGAGTTTATTGAGGAAGCTGTGTCAAGAGGGACACTGCTGTTAATGGAGAAAATGGGGGGAGGCTGATCCATCAACAACCACAGAGATAGATTGGCCAGAGAAGAAACTAAATATGAAGGAGCAAAGTGAGGGAAGGAAGCCAAAAGAAGGGAGCCTAGAGATGAGACCCAAAGGCCACACCCAGTCAAAAGCCTTAGATATGTCAAGGGCAACTACACATGACCCCCAAATCTTTCAGGGATGATGACCAGACATTAGTAAGATAGGAAACAATATCACCAGTGGATCTTGCCTGATGGAAGCCTTACTGGTGATCAGAGAGAAGACTGTGATTTTCGAGGTGTTTAAGGACATGGGAGTTACACCCTTGATAAAAACTTATCACTTCTAGCATTTTATCTCCCACACCATATCAAATAAGACCTTCCACAGAGCATCTCTATCAACCCTGTCATATGCCTTCTCCAGATCCATAAATGCCACATACAAATCTGTCAGTTTTTCCAAGTATTTCTCACATACATTCTTCAATGTAAACACTTGATCCACACATCCTCTATCACTTCTAAAACCATACTGCTCTTCCCCAGTCTGATGCTCTGTACATACCTTCACCTTCTCAATCAATACCCCCCATACAATTTTCCAGGTATACTCAACAAATTTTTGCCTCTGTAGTTTGAACACTCACCTTTATCTCCCATTCCTTTGAACAGTGGCGCTATATGTGCATTTCGCCAATCCTCAGGCAGGCACTTCACCATGATCCATACATACATTGAATATCCTTACCAACCAATCCAAGTAGCATCACAGTCACCCCATTTCTTAATAGATTCAGGTGTAATGCCATTCAAATCTCCCGCCTTGTTAGATTTCATTTTCCGCAAGGCTTTCACCACTTCTCTCTTCACCCAACCACTTTTCCTGACTCTCACTTTGCATACCATCCTGACCAAAACACCCAACATCTGCCACTCTGTCATCAAACACATTCAGCAGTCCTTCAAAGTACTCACTCCATCACTACCTGTTATCACTTCCCCCCTTATCCCCTTCACCGATAATCCCATTTGTTCTCATGTCTTTCACATTATTTACCTCCATCTAAAACATCTTTTTATTTTCCCTAAAGTTTAATTAATATCCTCTCACCTCACCTCTCATTTGCCCTCTTTTTCAACCCTTACACTTTCTTCTTGACCTCCTTTCTCTTATACATCTCCCAGTCATTTGCACGCTTTCCTTGTAAGTATCATCCAAACACCTCTCTTTTCTTTTGCACTAACAACTTTACTTCATCCCACCACTCAATACCCTTTCTAATCTGTCCAACCCCCACCTTTTTTCATGCCACATGCATCTGTTGCATGTGCAATCACTGCTTCCCTAAATTCATCCCATTCCTCACCCACTCTCCTTACTGTATTTGCTCTCACCTTTTGCCATTCTACACTCAATCTCTCTTGGTATTTGCTAACACAAGTCTCCTTTCCAAGCTCACTTCCTTTCACCATGCTTTTCTCTGACATTCTCTCTTCTTTTTCGAAAACCTCTAAAAATCTTCACCTTCGCCTCCACACGATAGTGATCAGACATCCCTCCAGCTGCCCCTCACAACACATTTACATCCAAAAGTCTCTCTTTTACATGCCTATCAATTAATACATAATCTAATAATCCCCTTGGATCATCTCTCCTGTTCACATACATATACTTGTGTATATTTCTCTTTTTAAACCAGATATTCCCAATCACCAGTCTTTTTTCAACACAAATCCACAAGCTCTTCACCATTTCTCTTCACAACACTGAATACCCCATGCATACCATTTATGCCCTCAACTGCGACATAACGCCTCTCATGACCAGGTGCACAAGCACCAAGAATCACCCATCTCTCACCATCCACTTTTAGTTTTATCCACATCATTTTAGAATTTACTTCCTTACACCCTGTCACACACTCCCACAACTCCAGCTTCAGGAGTAATGCTACTCCTTCCTTAACTCGTGTCCTCTCATAAACCCATAACTTTACTCCGAAGACGTTTCCAAGCCTTGAGCTTCATTTCACTCAAAGTCAGAACTTCCATGTTTCTTTCCTCAAACATACTACCTATCCCTCCTTTCTTCTCTTCTTGGTTACATCCACACACATTCAGACACTGCAATCTGAGCATTCAAGGAGGTTGAGTGCTCCCCGCCTGACTCCTGTTTCTGTGTGTGTATATGAGTAGATTTGTTTTTCTTCATCTGGTTCGTGGCAATGCCTCGCTAACACAGGAAACAGTGATCAAGTATGCAAAAATGATATATATACCTACTATTGATTGGGGAGGAAGGCTGCTACCTTCATATCTCTTGTGTATTATAGATGGTTGTATTGTGGAAATGGAAACCTTTCCTCCTGTGATTTTGCTTACCAAATGATGGAACCAAGGAAAGAGCCTAGAAAGGATTTTTCTTCCAATGCTCAGTCTTATATTTCTGACATTACCTCGCAAAGGTGGGAAGTAGTGAACAGATATAAAAGAAGGATCACCTAGAACACACTTGAATTTGCAGTATCCATGTTATTCCATGATCAATGGCAGATTTATTTTTGATTTTTTTACTGTAGTAGAATGTGTAATGAATATGTTGATATTGTATTCTTGCTGCTGTTGATTTCAGTGGTTATTCATCAGTAGCCACTGTGGATTTCAGTATACCAGATAAGTTTCTCGTAAGAGTTCAGGTGTCTATATCATATGATGAACCATTTATTATCACTGGAGGTCTTGGTAATAACCACTGGATATCATTAGAACATATGATGCGGCTTCCATTGACATTAAGTATCTTGATAAATGTCTGCTTCTTGAGTACATACATGTATGTTCATTATTGTGAATCAAGGTGAACAATTCAGTCACACTGCTTTTATAATATTTCTTGCACATGAAGTATGGTATTCCATTGAAGGCTTTCATTGTATAACATTATTTATTCCCATATTTTCTTTTGCTCTGAACTTCATGTGTTTTAAACACCTGCAGAGTTATTCTCTTTATTTTGCAGGCACACTGCCAGATTTTTGTCTTGATTTTGAAAGGTGAATGTCATACTACATTATTTTTTCATCCATATTATTACATATAACCTTGGACATCAGTATCATGTTTGCCTTTTTATGCATTCCAAGTGGCTTGGCATATGAAGAGATGCTAAAACATATTGGTTGCTGTTGTACTGTATTTGGGTGAACAGAGCTTTATGTAGATAAATGGAATTATGAATAACAGTGTATGAAGTTTAAGAAATGTAGTCCAGTTCCTCTGAAAATGGATTACAGTACTTTTTTTGAGCTTGCTACTGTTACTAAGGCTGTAAGAATCTTTGAAAGAGAATATATTAACAAGATAGTCACCTCACTTACCAATAGAAAGAAGATATTTACTGTACTCGGCAATAAGTGCCACATTGGAAGTTTAAACGCATGAGACTCATAATGATTATTAGGCAGGGAAATGGGTGTCTTTGCCTTATTCCATTCTCTGTAGTTGGGACTAGGGACCCAAGTTGTGTAAAAAAATTTTATGAAAAAAGGTACAAGGCTGTATGCACTTCATCCACCTCATGTAAATAGGAATGAAGTTAAAAATTGATTGATGAATAGTTTTTCCTCAAGATCGCATATGTGAAGACAAAAAACAAATCTCTTTGTGAATTGGTGGTATACTTACTAAATGTATAAAAAAGCCATTAGGAAGATCTTTGGTCGAGATGATGTTTCTTAGAGTTATCTAGCCACATACAGTGTACAAATTTTATTGTTGTCATACATAAATAAAAGTTTTAATATATATTATTTATCTGTTATTACCAGCCTAGATTAGTTAGAATATTAATATTCAGTTATCATTACCTACCCAAGAATATTGAAATAGCTTGTCCTATCAACAGTGATATTTCTCAGGGTTCTATCCAGTTGCTTAGTCTTTGTCATCTCACAAGTGATATCTCTTTAACTTCAAAATCTATTGATTTTTATGCAGATTATTCCACTTTACTCGCTTCAACTTACTTTCCCTTCCTCATAATACTCATTCTCTTCCTAATACTGAACATATTTCCTTTCATTTTGAATCTTTGGAACATCTCAGAAGCAGTAACTTGGTTAGAATCATTAGTTTTAATCACATCAGAGTCACTCATAAGCCACTATTGAGTTTCAAAGCAACATAAACATGTTGAGCAGAAACATATTTGCCAATCTAATTTCGGAACCTACAGTATCAAAAATAGCAGCGGTGTTATGTAAGTATATTGATAATATTTCTTGAAAGAAGCTGTGTCAGATCTATAGAGGTTGTAATTGCCCTAGTGTTGTACTTTTCACATATATAGGGTGATTCTTCAGCCTTTCTGTGGTGAGAATGGAATCAAAAGTCTTTGATCTCATAAATTCTAGTGGCATCACCTCTCTTCAACCATCTCTTTTTATATGATATAATGGTGTTACTCTGTCTAAGATCTACAGGTACAGTATTGTTTTATCCACTGCCCCCATGAACTGTCTGCATGTACCCATGCCACCAGGCTTGGACCCAAGGCACATTTCTGGGTCCTGCTGCCCACAGTTATCATATAGAGACTGGCAATTGAGGTGGCTATTGAGGATTGATAATTATACCTCCATCCCTCGAACAGCTAAAGTATAGAATTCTCTCTCCTCTTTCACCTTTCCCTCTACCTACAACTTTACCACCTTTAAGGGTCTAGTCTACAAACACGTGATAAATTTTTACGTTCATTTTCTCTTACAGTACGTTTTTTTGCATTCACTTGAGATTTTGTAAAAGGTTTTGAGTGCCTTGGGCTTGAACATGCAGGAGGGTGAAAGGTTTGTATAGGATACAGTGAATTGGAACAGTTTGGTATACAGAGACCAATGTGCTGTAATCAAACTGAACCTGAGCTTGTGAAACAGCTGGGGGAACCATGGAAAAATCTGTGGGGACTGATTGTGGATAGTGTGCTTTGGTTTCAGTTTATTGCACATGATATCTAGAGAATGGATGTGAGCAAATGTGGCCTTTCTTTGCCTGTTCCTGTTGGTACCTCCCTAATGCAAGAAATGGCAAACAAGTGTGTAAAAAGAAAAAGTCTGAATGCGAAATGTCCTTTTGTTAGGGCATGTTTTTGTTTGTTTTACGTCGGTCATTATATGAAAAAAGATTATGTAGAGAAAATTGTTCAAAAAAGGATAAGGGCTCAATCTCTGATATACAGTCAGTGTAAAAGTATTATCACCAATAGGTGTAGTGGAACTTTAAATGAGCAATGTTCCTCTAATTGTTTCAATACAGTTGTTACTTATTATTCACTGTATTTATTCTATCTATCTATCTATATTTCTAACTCCATTTCCCTATAGGAACACCTTTGAGGGGATGGCCTTGGCAAAAAATTCTTCAGAAATGGTGAACTCCTGTGCCACTTTTTAGCTTTGAGTGCCTTACCCTTAATAGGCCACTGGCAGAGGGCAACTATAGTACAGTGTTTTCAAAGGCTTCTACTTAATGTTCCCACTAACTATAATTACTTAATGTGTCTACATGATGTTCCAGCCTTCTACTTCTACCTAATACTCCTAGCCAATGTTCCTACCTACTAATTTTACCTAATGTTTCTTCCTAATGCTCCTGTCTATTGTTCCTGCCTCTTCCATCTATTTCTCCTATTTAACCAAAAGGCAGGGCTAGTGCATATCACTCACCACATAAAAATCTAGAATTAAGAAGAATGTGTTGTGTAGGTTAATTGTCAAGTGTCATGTGTGATATGGAGAGGTTGTATGTTTGTGGACAATGCTGGCAGTCCATGTGTGGGTGAGGCAGAAAAAAAATACAGCCAACTGGGTCGAAGAAATGCAACTTGACAACCCTCTGAAGTACTGGCTCACTACACAGCCATCGCTCACCCTTCTGATACCCAAGCAGGCAATACTGGTAATATACCTCCCTGGTAGGTAGCAGCCTACCAGCTACTATCTACTACTAATGTATTTCTTTTACATTATAGAATCCCTTCCTTTTGTTATATTCTTTGACTTAAATCTTTGAAATGATTTTATTATTATATTATTATACTTGATTGCTGTTTCCTGCAGGAGCAAGGTAGTGCCAGGAAACAGAGGAAGAAAGACCCATCCACTCATATACACACATATTTATATAAATGCACATATATACTTTACATACATATACATACCAACATATACATATGTACATACATATACATACACATGCATATACACATATATACATATACATATTCACACTTGCTTGCCGCCATCCATTCCTAACGCCACACCACCCTGCAAGAAATGCCGTCACCACCCCCTGCGACAGCAAGGTAGCGCCAGGAAACAGACTAAAAAGGCCACATTCGCTCACACTCAGTATCTAGCTGTCATGTGTAATGCACCAAAACCACAGCTCACCGTCCACATCCAGGCCCCACAGACCTTTCCATGGTTTACTCCAGATGTTTCACATGCCTTGGTTCAGTCCATTGAAAGCACGTCAACCTCAGTATACCACATCTTTCCATTTCACTCTATTCCTTGCATGCCTGCCACCCTTCTGCATGTTCTGGCCACAGCTGCTTGAAATCCCTTTCACTACATCCTCTCACCTCCAATTTGGTCTCCTGCTTCTTGTTCCCTCCACCTCTGACAAATATATCCTCTTTGTCAAACTTTCCTCACTTATTCGTTCTATATGTCCAAACCATTTCAACACACCTTCTTCTGCTCTGTCAACCACACTCTTAATTACACACATCTCACTTACCCTTACATTACTTACTCGATCAACCCATCTCACTCCACATACTGTCCTTAAATATTTCATTTCCAACATATCCACCCTCCACCGTACAAATCTATCTATAGCCCTTGTGTCGCAACCATCTAATATTGTTGGGACTACTATTCCTTCAAACATACCCATTTTTTGCTCTCCAAGATAACATTCTCTCTTTCCACACATTCTTCATTGCTCCCAGAACCTTTGCCCTTTCCCCCACCTTATGACTCACTTCCTCTTCCACGGTTCCATATCCCAACTAACTTATCCCTCAACCCTGCTGAACCTGATAACCTTGACCTTATTCACATTTACTCTCTACTTTCTCCTTCCACACACTTTTCCAAACTCAGTAACAGGCTTCTGCAGTTGCTCACCCAAATCAGCCACCAGTGCTGTATCATTGGCAAACAACAATTTACTCACTTCCCAGGCCCTCTCATCCCCATCAGTCTGCATACTCGCCCCTTTCTCCAAAACTCTTGCATTTACCTCCATAACCACCCCATCCATAAACAAATTAAACAACCATGGGGACATCACACACCCCTGACG
>JAYMFT010271556.1:0-24195 GCA_038088735.1 Panulirus argus
AGTGGAAGTGGAGGAGGAATATATATTCATCATAACGAGAGAGTGTGTGTGTGTGTGTGTGTGTGTGTGTGTGTGTGTGTGTGTGTGTGTGTGTGTGTGTGCGTGTGTCAAATGGCTGACTGCAAACACGTACCATACACCAACAGTAGGAGTTGGAAAGGTAGGCGAATCGTCCTGACTACAACGAGGAGGGCAACGAGCTGATACCATGAGAAAGCTGCAGTCCACAAAATGCATTTAAAACTCATCGACACAACTTTAAATACTGTACGATACTCTGAAACAAGAACCAGAGCCATCTGTTGGAGTAACCCCCATGATATTTCTCTTCACATACGATATTCAAATCCAGGATCCACTAGAGTACAGAGCGACTCACAACAGAACACAACACATATACTGATGATATCACAGAGACGAGCCAGAGACTCCAGCAACAGTATGAATCACTGTCCAATGAGCCAAGAATAAAACGAACAGACAGGTGACCCAAACGACTGCTTCCCATGTAGAGATCTCCCGATGTTACACACAGCTGAGTTTAGCAACCCATCACATGACTTTGAGAGAGCCACTGACGCATGAACATACCTTCTGCTCCTGAACCACAAGTGGGAAACGTGAGTTCCAATAACACTGACAACATACATCATTTTAAGAGGCCCGGCATGTAAATTGATTGATTTCATGGAATAAAACATTATATACATGTAACAGGGAATCTATTCCAGTTCTTTACTTCATCATAACTACATGTAACAGGGAATCTATTCCAGTTCTTTACTTCATCATAACTTGCAGTAGAATCAACGGAGAACATGAAAACGTTGATGTGATGTACTGAACCGCACAAAATAAATACCACCATTATAACTGGAAAAGCTGGAAGACTGGACATTCAACTTTTTTACTAACAGATCACAAGCCGCTGTAAGCCAGAAAACTCACTACACCCTCAAGATCATTTAAGGTGTGTTCCCCAAGGAACTGTGCTGTCTCCTCTACTGTTTCTCATTCTGACGTCTGGCATGGACGCAAACACAAACCACAGTAAAATACTTTCCAGAAGATACCAGTACCAGTTTGGATATCTTACATCAAGACATTGATAAAAACAATCTCTCTAGTGCAGTAAATTTCAACTTACTTCTATAAGAAAAACAAGATACCGGGCACACATGTTAACACTATGATATGAACCTCAGGAGATCAATGCAAAAGACTCCCCGAGTAATATTTGCTGACCTTACCTTCAGCGAACACAACAGAAGTGCTGTTGCCTTTTCCAACAGGAGCTCTTGCGGGCAACAACCTGAACACCAGCGTGTGTCAACAATACCTTTCCAGGCGAACGAAAATGTCAAAAAGTGTACAAAGATTCCCCACAGCAGCAATTACACAAAGATTCAAAACAAATGAAATAGAAGGTATTGTAATCAGTACAACGCAGAAGGGAAACACCATAGCTTACATAGGTAAAGTTCTGAGAGAATTGGTTTCCATTCTGCGGCCTCAACAAGACAGGCATGGAAGACTAAAATAACATTAATGAAATAGAAGATGCATTCGATAAACTAAAGAAACGTGGTTCAGGTTCGTTGTAAACACTGCTGACAACCATTAGACACACAACAGACTGTTCAGAGGAGAAATATAGGAAAAAGAAAACTGCCTGGAGCAGTACAGTTACCTGCAGTATATGTCAGAGCAACTGGGAGACGGTGGACAGGAAGGCCTATGAGCTGCGTCCTCTAACTGCCTAACTGAACAAAGAGGAATATGGAAGCTTACTAGGAGGTAGAACGAGGCTCCCAGGCCATCGTAGGGTACATGAGGCTCCCAGGCCATCGTGGGGTACACGAGGCTCCCAGGCCATCGTAGGGTACATGAGGCTCCCAAACCACCGTAGGGTACACGAAGCTCCCAAACCACCGTAGGGTACACACATACGGCAAGACAAGGTAACGATAGCATATAAACCGACCAACAAACACTTTTGATAACGGCTTCCGCCCTCCAATGTACTGACTCATAGTCAGTGGGTTAAGCAGAGCGCTACCTGCATCAACACATGCAGATAACAAATACCGAAGCAGCTCACACGACTACCCACAAGGTCTCGGTGCAACAAGCCCGACAGACACTGGGGTAATGTCCACGACCATGGCATGATGACCCGTGGGGACACAGCCTTGCCACACCCGCCTCCTCACACTGCCCTACGTCTATACCACGACTCTCATTATACCGGAGGCGACCTTCATCACCAGCTCGCTTCCGGTACGTGCCTGCCGGCTGGCTGGCTTCCTTCACGTTACACCAACCTTAAGGTCAACTGCGCACCATCTCGGTGCCTGTGGGGACGAGTATAACATGGTGAACGAACATAATCGGTCATGAGAGATCATTTGCTGGCAGGATTATCACTAGCTAAGAGGATATCGTCAGGAGTTACGATATTACCGCAAAATGGGGGAATTATCAAGGGCTGGGATACCATCAGATGCTGGCAAAATTATCACCTGGAAGAGTGCCAGATGCTGGGAGACAGAAGGATCTACTGTTAAGGGTATAGCATGTGTTGCACAGGTTCACCTGGAGGTAGACATCAGAAGTCGGAGCCGGGATCACCTGGCCAAGATGACTGCCAACTACTGGGGCTGGAGGTCAGTTCTGGAGGGCAGACATATACTGCTGGGGGTTAGCAATTGACTGTTGGCTAAAGGTTAGGGACATTTGCTGGTGACAGAAAAGTCCATCGGCATTACCTTGGGTCTAAAGTTATTGTTAACACACCAGTGAGGTAATAAACACGGAGCTTTCTGCGGCACGTTCCCGCCAACCTGCTGCCGTCCTTAGCCAAGGGTGAGGTAGATAACCTTCACCACAAACGAAAATGATCGTGGATCCATGCTGGGAGGGTTGGACTCGTGGCTATACAAGATGTACTACGCAACACGAATAGCTTCGACATGAGACACACTCTTTTGCGAAGCCTGACTCACATAGCACTTCAAAGCTGAAAGACCTCACTGAAGTCAGGATCCGACCCCAACGACTTTAGCCTTAACCTCCCCTTGAGCACGGTGAAACGACTCTTCGGTGGGGTGGCTTGCCTTTCACCTGACACACTAGAGCCATCCTGCCAAGGAATCTTATCATGGTCCTCATGGGACTAAAGCTTTAAAGTAGAAACATCAACCACAAGTATTGAAATGGGAAACACAGATACGTATTGTTACTACATCCTGTATATGCTAGTATACCTGATTCGTTTTAATACGTGAAAGTTTATTCCAATACATTTGACATAAGTTCATACGCAATTATCTGATATATCATTTCCCTTTCGGTAACAAACTTTCTTCATCGTCATCTTCATTTTCGAATAATCATGTCACCATGATCCCATCTACAAAGATATAACTTAGAAGTTACATCAGCTACTATTCCTCAGGTGCCTGTGCAGCAAGACCTGGAGCGTATGAAGCCCTTGTATGGTGGGGAACCTGCTGAGCCGTGCACCGGGAACGGTCTCAGGTAACCACGCTTTTCCCCGTGCGTCAATCTCTGCCTCTGTTGACGGTTCGCTGGCTTACGACACCACCATCGACTACTGGGGTCTGGCCAGGAGCAGTACACCTGCACTGTCCGGACTAAGACCAGTACACTTAATACTGTGGATGACATATAATGACGGGAGATGCACTACAGGCAGGTGGGTACTGCTCAGGGACAGGGCCGGGAGGATGGAGGAGGCCGGAATCCATCATTAATGCACACCTTCAAGAGGACGACTCCAAACATTAGCCAGTAGTGAGGCCATCTTCCCCGTAGCCCGTTCACACATCCTAACCCCACTCCAGAAGTAGAGCTCCCACCACTCTATATTGCCACCAACCTTCGATATCCTGCACACCACTTGCCCCACCACACCATATAATAACCTCCCCACAACCTACACACCACCTGCTCCACTCCACTATACAACCACCCCCCCACCCAAATCCCATACACCACCTGCCCACCACACTATGTAACCCCTCCCCACATCCTGCACACCACCTGCCCCACCAAACTGTCCAACCCCCTCCTACACATCACCTGCCCCACCCACACAAGATGGCCAACCCAACCACTACCATCCACATGAACTTAATCCAGCTGCACCTTCAGCCAGGTCCAGTGGAGCGTGGCACGAGGTGACCTTGTTGTACTGGCCACCACAAGAGACGGCAGGATCAAGGTTTCCAGGCGAGGTGTGACAACCAGCTATATACACTCCTCCTGGCCGGCCCTCCTCAACACCAGCACGCCCGTGGCATCCAGGCGGCACCCACCAACATCAATCGCTGACAATATACTTACACACACACACCCACACACACACACACACACACACACACACACACATATATATATATATATATATATATATATGTATTCAGTGGTAGTTAGAGATGATGGGGAGAGTTTATAACGAGCTGGGTTGGTTAGCAGCAGCCGTGGTGGTACGGTGGAGGTGGCAGGACGAGAGGGCGGAGGAGGCTCAACTTACGCTAAGGTAACCGGTTCGAGGGGTCGGATAGGGTGTGGTGAGGGCGGCGGTGTTGGAGGGGCGATTGCAGGAGGGCGGCAGGGGTGGAAGTTGTACTCACTAGTGGAAGCCATGGGGGACAACGGTGACTGCTCCTAGGAGGAGAGAGTGGGCCAGGAGAGAAGAGAGCAGGAGAGAGCCAGGCAGGTACCGTGCCCTGTACACGGCAACACTAATGCCCTGCCAAGCGGCCTGCTGCCCGCCCGCCCGCTGCCTTTGGGGGGGGGGGGTCTGCGTGCCCAGGCCAGACCCCCATCCACCTCCAGGACCCACGCTATATTTACTGAGCACTTCACACCTACTGTCACTGTATGCCTCCTCCAGCTGGCCTACCACCCAGCCCACCCCAGATCCTAAAGCCCTGCCACACACTTCCCCAGCTGGCCTTCCACCCAGCCCAGCCCCTCACACCTTTCGACCTGCCACATTCCCTAAACTAGCTTATCACTTTCCTCCTCAAGACCTGCCACACTCCCCCAGCTGGCCCGGCCTACCATCCATCCAAGCCCCTAGCACAACGGGACCTACTACCCAGCCCAGCCCATCACGACCTACCACAATTCTCCCAACTGGCGAATCACCCGGCCCTGCCCCTCACACCTCAAGACCCGTCACAACTCCCCAACACGCCAACTACAAATCCCAGCTCCTCATACCCCATGACCCACCACACTCCCCCAGCTGGCCTACCAACCAGCTTAGCCCCTCGCATCTCAAGACCTGCCAACTCCCCTATCTGGCCTCCCAACCAACACTCACACCACCGCCTGACACGCATTGCTGCCCTACCCTCAGTGTCCCAACATACACCCGGAGACAACGTGACCTTCTGACCACCAGGGTCATGATAATAAGATATAACCTACCATTGAAAGCAACAGTAGGGGTGGGCAAGTACAACATCTAACAAGCCAATACGTTCGTACCAACAGTTACGTCCGGGTAGAAAAATCAAAAGAAAAACCGTCGCAAGAGGAGCATGCACTGTATGGCTTCCAATCGGGCCAGCCTCCCTGCCCTACCACCCTCACTGATGACACGTAATGTTCTCAACTGCTGTTGAATAACGTATGAGACCCCATGACAGAGGCCGCCTACGTGACACACACGGGGACTCACGGGGGTCAAGCCTCACACACAGGTCTGTAGCGCACACGTCCCCGCCGGGGAACACGATCAATACCTGGCTGGCACGCCCACTACCCCGCCAGCCCCGCCACGGCAACCCCTACCCCAGCCTAGCTATCCCCACCTAACCACTGCCATGCCACACTACCCCAACCTGACCCCTACCATGCCATACTACCCCCACCCCAACCTAGTCCTACCACACTATCCAACACACCCATACCCTACCACACTACTCCCGACCGACCCCATACCCTGCCACATAGCCTCATCCCCCCCCCCCAGCACTGTTCCCACCCTACCCCTACTCCGCTAGACTACACCCCTGCCCTGCCATATTACCCCTCCCAAAAAAACGTACCATGCTACACTAACCCCACTCCACCACTGTTGCCACCATGCCACATCCCCCCTCCCCTCCCTCCCAATACCGGCACACAACAGGTAGGGTAGCTGGACTCTGGGGCGATAGAGAGGTCAGTGAAAGTGTCCTAAAGTACCCGTCGAGCGAGTACGGCCAACGTAAATACCCCGTGGCTGGCCCCATGGTTCCAGTCCAGGGTAATGCTGGCTTCGTGGCTGACGGGAGGCTCTGGAACATCATCATCTGAGTTACACGTCAAGGACAGACAACAGGGGACCTGTTGGTCCATAACAAGGTTATCTGTAAGTTCCCCTAAGGCTGTGGTAGACATACGACAGCAAAGCACAGCTGTTCTGGTGTAATCAAACAGCAATTCCCACCTGTTCACCAGTCTTTGCCTAATAGGGAAATAATCACTGTTTGTCTTGCTATTTAATTCAGCCGCGTTGAAGAAACAAGAACTCATTAAGAAATCTGGTAAACCTTTCTCCTGCAACCCGACACGCCTCTAGTGAAACCTGCGGTCTACGTGTTCCCTTCCTACGAAAGCTACTTGGAAATCACTACAAAGGGTAACATGGTCCAATAACGCTTGTAATTTGAATTACATGGGGGCAAGAGAGCCAGGATAATGTTGGGATGGACGAAGCCATCACAACAGGGAGGAGGATACGCCAAGAAGAAGGTGCTGGCCACCGGGACAAAGGGATGGATGAGGCTGGTGGCCACAGGTCATGTATAAAACCTCATCCAGGTAGGGACGCCGCCAGCGGCCGCTCACTCTCACATGGGATATGACCTGCAGAGGGCGAGTGGTCTACTGTCAGTGTTCAGGCAGATAGGCTATTCAAACTGCAGCACATTCGAAACTTGTAAACTGTCTCTTTAGAAGATTCCTTTCCAAGCATCGTCTGTGAAGATCAGTCAAAAGATCTTATAATGAATCTCATCCACCGGTTCTTGGACCGATATCCCCCAAAATTTTGCCAAGGATCCCCAGGGACAGCATCATCGTACAAAACTGACCGATATCCCCCAAAATTTTGCCAAGGATCCCCAGGGACAGCATCATCGTACAAAACTGTTTTGCTGGTTAAGTTGCTGTATAGTGAGGTGGAGACGATAATCTAACCAAACTCAACCTGAGTTCGACTCGCTTTCCACTTTGCGCAAGAGACTCTACCGAGTTGTCAGCTGGAGACGTTACAAGGAACAGCCTGTCTGATGACACAGCACTTGGTGAACTGATATCGCTTGTGTGACAACCACCCAGCCAGCCAGTGGGCAATATGTGTTGGTGGAACCTGGCGAGGACAGGACGCACGTCAAGTCACGTCACAGGAGTGACGGCTGGGAATGTCTGACTTGCCTGTGTTACTGCCAACTTGCCTATGTTACTAATGAGGATCTGTTGTCTGTGTTACTACTGACGACCTGTTGTCTATGTAACTAAAGAGGATCTGTAGCTTATGTTATTAATGAGGATCTGTTGTCTGTTTCTGATGAGGATCTGTTGTCTATGTTACTAATGAGGATATGTACATACTTATGATTTATGGTTAATGACTAATCACCTCTGTTTACTCTCGACAATATTCAACTGGATTCTATATTAAGAAGTATATGAAACTATTGTCTGTATGTTTTTTTTTTTTTTCAAATTACCATTTTCCGATTATACCTTATAAAAAGACGTTCTTTTTTTACCGGAATGTTCAACTGACATTTCTTTCTCTTCGTATATCTAGGGTGACTCTACTGCTCACTCTCTCTCTCTTTCTCTAAGACAAAGAAAACAGGAAATTTTCAAATTCAAAAGAATCCAACAGATTTTCTGCATTACTGCAACAGAAAATGACAAAGGAAGTCAATATAGTTGTATCATGGGCGAACAGAGTAGTACCATGTATCGAGAACAAAACTGTATTGCTGCATCATGAGGTGACCAGAGTTGTATCATGCTGTATCATGAGGTGACAACAGCAGGCGATGCAAGACCATTTAGCCAGGTCTTACATCACAAGGAGGTCCCTCTCGCTCGAGTGCAGGAAGCAGATAAAAGACATCATAGTCTACCGTGGTGATGGGACATGACCTCCACGTTGTCCTCACTTGCATACAGAGTTGTGACGAGCAGGGAGAGCAGGTGTCATAGGGGAGGAGCAGCGAGATGAATGCATAAAATGAGAAACAGGTTGTTATGGACGAGAGTGACACCTAGACTACGGGACAGTCACCTGTGGCCACCATATATAGCAATGATGCGGCAAAGAAACAGCACACTTGGAGTCTCCTCCATTCATACATGCATCAGAATCTGACACACCTGCAAGGATGGACTCTCGGATGCACCAAGAGCGACAACTCTAGTGTGTGTTAACACGCCAGCCCTGCAGCACACACTACCGCTGAGGTAGGTAAGGTAGAAGGGTGAGGTGGAAAGCATATGGTCCAGTTGTGATCTACCTGTGGTCTACCTATTGGTAGAGCGTCACACGACTCAAACTGCCCTGCGGTTGGATGACCACAACGGAACCATCGCATCTGACCTCCTAATTAAGGGCTCCACAGAGTGATACTTATGGAATATTAAACCTGACTGTATATGGGATGCTGTGGTAGAACAGTTAAGAGTCGAGTGGGTGTGAGCGGCCGTCGGTCGGGTGGTTTGTTCGCTGCCATGTTCTCCAGCAGGAGTGAGCGGCAGGAGGAACTCTACGGTGTGCACGACACAACACGAAGGACGTCCTGAACGTACCTCCTGGGAGACAAGATCGGTCGAGGCAGGACTGGTCTAAATATGTGCGGCCGGAGACGCAGTCCTGAGTCTGGTCGTTCCTTGGTCCGTTGGAGTATTGCGACGACTTTATCCCTAATTCTGTGGCTTCTGCAGGGGACCGAGTTGCTTCGTAAGAATGTCCATAAATGGTGCGGGAGGAGCTGGAGGAGTGTTTGGGGAGGTGAATCATGCCAGAGTACACACACGGCCACCCGTGACACAGTGTACTGAGGACGGAGGCTCCCCCAAGGCCAACAGTACCATCAGGGCACACGAGGGGAAAACCAAGTCATTCACACCGGTGGCGAGCTCTTGCCTCATAGGAAACCAGGTCTGTAGGGAGAGCAACTCTGTCTGCTGGGAGTCCAGCAGCCTTCATCGTCCGTCCAGCATCAAGAACTGGACAAATTCAGGTAGGAGACAGGCTGATACCGTAGGAGGAGGGAGAGTGAGTGTACAGCTTCTGTCATCTGTAACAGTGTGTGGTGGGTGCCGCCAGGCTGGGCAGCGTGGCGACCAGCAGTCACCAAGCGCCTGTCACCAACATGTTCACAAAGAGGGTGCTGCTGCTTGGGCACAAAAGGTGCGTCTCAGTACAAACCAGCGCAAACGGAGAGGCAAGCCTTTGTCTTCTTATCTCCAGTATAAGAATACTTTGTGGCTGTAGGTTGACAGGAGTGTTAAATAGTCCCACATGTAACCCTCCTGCGTCTGAGATACAACCATCACCAATAATATTAGCATAGCGTGATAGACACAGTGAACACGGGTAATGAGCACATCTGTCATTAATATATAGAGTACAAACTATATCAACACGTAACCTGCTGTATATACTTCTTATATCCTACACAATACCTGCCACCACTCCCAAGACAACGACGACTTATGGAGGGGGGGGGTTATATAGAAGACTGACCATGAAGAGGGAGGAAAATGGCTTAGGGAGGTCATCCAGAACCAAGAAACTGTTTTCCTCACGAGGCAAGATGGTCTTAACTATCGCCGTAACCTACTGACGTGTGGGCAATTCATCACGTGCCCGGACGGCGACAACCCCTGTGAACCTTCATAGTTTGGAGACATGTCCCTAACGACGTCATACAGCAAGAAAGTAGCAGGTCAGTACCTTGCGAGGTGAGTACACAATGTGCACCGTGCTCTGAGGTAGGGAGGGAGACTCCATACACTTGGCAGAGGTGAGGGCATTGTGACGCTATTGTGATGCTCGCGTCACTGTCCTCACACTAATGGAGAATGTTTGTGTGTACCTAATCAGTTTTATAACTCCGCCAGCCCTTTTACGGGGCTCCTGCAGCTTCCAGGGTGCACTCCGAGCAGATGGGGAACGTGAGCTCCTCTTAGACGGAAACGTCCTAACTCCTTCCGGTCAACTCATGATGATACAGCCCCGTCGATGGTAGCTTCTTGCTCGCAACGTAACAATCTATAGGTGAAGGCTTAGAACATATCCAACATACTCGTGTGTGTGTGTGTGTATGAACTTTATTTAAGCTTTAGAAATATGTGTTCACAGAACGGCAAGATTACACAGTTCGACAGATCGTGCGAGTGTTGACAACACGAGCACTGACCAATTTGACGTCTACTTCTTTCCTTCCTTGACTTAACTTTAGAACTCCCTACAACTCATGTCAATACTTCCTAAATCTTCCAGTGTCTTCCTTTGGGAGGCAAGTGTTATCGTTACTCTAAAACACTGACGAAGCCTTTCCTTTCTGCACCAGGACCACAACACCGTAGCAAGTGGTTCTGAATAGGGGGGAAAATTAATGCACACTGACTATCTTTTTATGGAGAGAAAGAGAAAGGGGGAGAGAACGGCGTGTACCTGTCGCCTGCTGGGATGCAGGGACAACGGTGCAGATAACTTCGGTGTCGTGTATAAGCACCAGGCGCTCACTGGCTGCGACACTGGGGCCATGCGACGTGTGGACTAGGGTATATGAGTGTGAGTGTGTGTGTGTGTGTGGGGGGGTCATCACCATGTTTATTCTATTTCAAAACAATCAAAACAAACTTTTCGTTTAACTGTCAAATCCGTCAACTGTATCAAGTGAAACCTTTATATATGTGACAATTACCAAACAAACAAATAATTCATATTGATCATAAAACCTAAAACCTACTATAAACATTTTGTCCAGGATTTTATATATATATATATATATATATATATATATATATATATATATATATATATTGGAACAGAAGGGGAGGCGGTAACAGGTACAGAAACAGAAGAGGTGAGTACCATGAAGAACTGCTGAATGTAGTACATGATACACAGATGTGAGGTGTTTGGGACGTGGTGGTATATGGAGCGAGAGAGATGTATGGCGAACGTTTTCGTAAATGGAGAAGCGGAGGTGAAAGCCTTATGCACCGCAGGAAGCGTGGCAAACCGGTTGGTGTGGATGGGATTGCTTCTGAATATCTCAAGGAGGTGAGTGTTGTTCACTGATTTTCAGTGTATGTACGGCTCAAGGTGAGGTGCCTGAGGTTTGCCAGAGGGTCAGACCAGTTGGTTTGTGTGTGAACTTGAACGGAGAGAACCTGCAGGAGGAAGGGTGCTTTTAGACATCCGGGAGTGGACATGGCTGAGGATGGGACTACGGGAGCTGATGTGCACCAAGGGGTGGATGAGGAGGAGTAAAGTCCATAGTGCACTGAAGAAAAAGAGGTCGTCAACTTTCAGGGCAAAGATGGGTATGTTTGATGGTACAGTAGTCTCGAGGGCGCTGCACGGATGCGAATCATGGACCATACGTGCAAAAGAAAGGAGGAAGGTGGATGTGTTGATATACAATGCCTGAGGTTAGTGTGTGATGAGAGAAGAGCTGACAGTGTTATGAATAACACTGTGTAAGAGGGAGTAATATTCAGCTGAGTTAACTTTGAAACAGATGAAAAAGTGACGAAACGGTTTGGATATTTAGAGAAGATGAGTGAAGAGAGACAATACGTATCAAAAAAGGATGGAGTAAGGGGAAGGAGACCAATAAAGAGATGGAAGAATGAAGTGACTGGCGTTATGGGTTATCATAACCTAAAGAACCAGGACAGTGACAGGTGTCTACAGGGAAAGAGCGAATTGGAGCCATGTGGTATACCGGGGACGACAAACTGTAACTCGCCCAGCCATGCCGTATAAAATGGTCAGGGTTAACCATGAAATAGTCTGTGGGGCTTGGCTATGGACAGGAGGCTCAGGTTTCAGTGCATCATACAGAACAGAGAGGAGTATATGTGAACACATGAAGCAGTACTTCGTCTATTCTCGGCGCTAACTCGCTAACGCCAAAAACAGTATGTGTGTGTATACAGAAAACGAACATACCTTTCCATTCTCAAGATACTACGGGTATCTGCTTCATTTTCTGTTCCACTACCCTGCTACCAAAGAAAATGGATGTAGGATAAACTGAAGATAATCAATTTCATGCGTGCTAACATTCACATGCAATAGTGTGCTGCTCTCAAAGACAGAGATTTTCTGAAATACACAAATATGAAGAAGAAAAAGTTTTAACAATAACAGTGATGTACCCAACATCCATTTTCTTTAGTGAAAGACTTTCCAGACTGCTGGTACTACACAAATGTAAATACAAACCTAGTTTCTTGAGGATATACTGTGTTCGTGTGTGTATATATATATATTGTCTGCCCATCTCATGAATTGTTTTAAATGTATTTATTACACACGTTCGTAGCACTGAACACAGGGTAGCTGCCTGAGAGATAATTGGTATACAATGTATGTTTCAAATGATGCGTTCAGCTGAGGTTGGCCTGGGACACTTTTCGGGAATCCCACGGGACTATAAGGGTCAGCCACGTCCTGGCCGGGAAGCGATCACGGGCTGCCAGAGATAATGAAGGTCTGACTGTGTTTTGGGAAGTGAAGGGCAGTCTGTACTGGGAAGTGAAGGGCAGTCTGTACTGGGAAGTGATGGGCAGTCTGTGTTGGCGAAGTGATGGGCAGTGTGTTGGCGAAATGATGTGCAGTCTGTGATGGGAAATGATGGGCTGTCTGTGTTTGGAAAATTCTTAGCCGTCTGTGCTATGGAAGTGATGAGATTGTGCAAGGAAAGTCCTTAATAGTGAGTGTAGGGGAGTGATAAGCACTCTGTGATGGGTTGCATGTGTTCGGGTAGTAATCAACTGCCAACCTGTTCTGTACGGGGAAGGAAACGTACACTCGTGGGGCCCCATCTCTAATGTCACACACTTTAACTAAACCTATATATGCTGCCTGCATTAACCACGTCCTCAGTCATCTTGTTCCATTCACCCACCACTCTCATACAGTTAAAGTACTTGTTCATATATCTTCCTAAGTGAGCTGAGTTACGGGGAAAAGTTAGAGGCTCCGAATTAATCCACCCTGGAAGAGAGAAGAGTGAGGAGTAACCCGATCACAACTTAAAGTTCTCAAGAGATCGATGGATGTTATGGACAATCATTTCTGGTGCCATCTTTGTCGCCCTCCTGTGGACCTTCTCTTCTAGCGATGGGTTATCTGTCCTGTGGGAGTCATGGGCTGCTGTGTTGGGGGCAAGCGATGACTAGTCTCTGCTGGGCTAGTGATGGGTAGTCTGTGCTGGGTCGGTGATGGGCAGTCTGTGCTGAGGTGAATGATGGGTAGTCTGTACTGGGGCTGTGACTGACAGCCTGTGCAGGGGAAGTGATGAGAAGTCTGTGCTGGTGATGGACAGCCAAAGCTGGGTTAGTGATTTTGCATTCTGTGCCAGGCTGGGCTTCATGAGTGTGGCGTCGAACCGTAACGTGGGAAAGAGGGACTTCATGGCTTAAGGGGGTCGGGAGGTGCCAGTGTGTTGAGCGGCTTTTGATGGGTGGTGTACGAGGGACCAATGATGATCTTACATGCACTATTACATCCATTTTTTTTTTTACTTGTTCCTGCTGTGTGGTGGGGAGGAAAGTAGATCAGGCAGGGGAGGCATCGGTCTGGGAAACAAGGCAGGGAGACCATGTCTCTCGCGTCTATGATGAGTGTGGAGATGATATCTGGAAAGTCTATGTTGCTGGCGCGTTCCTCCCACCTTTGTTTATCGTCCAAAATGACACCAGGGGACTTGATGCAGTGGTACGCCTGGAGGGGGTTGGGGCCCAGCTAGACACCAGGGAGTGGGAAATGGTTGGGAGCGACACTCATGTGTACAACTCAACAGTCCTGGTTTGGCTGACGGTAACATTGTTAGCGGTGGTCCACTTCTGGAGGCTGGTAAGGTCATGCCGTGGGAAGAGATATCAACGTTGATGTCGAGTCACGGACGTACTTCCACCCACCTGGTGCAACCATCCAGACGTCACTCACGAGGATGAGTAAGCCTATACTACAGGTGAGGAACCGGGAGGTGGGAATGGCCCCTGAGAAGCGTACAACCTGTTTATGTGGTCTGTACTGATGGTCACTACGGGTGTGGAGGGTCGAGTTGTTGGTACGGAAGATGGTGTAGTCGGTACAGGCGTGGCCAGCTGGGCTTTTAAGATGGCGGTGATCACCACACCTGTTCTGGGCCGCACTCACCATGGCCCTTATCTGGGGTATAGTGAACTGGACTGACTGGTGGTCAGTGCCAGGGTGATCTGGACTGACTGGTTGTCATCAAGGATATTGCGAACTGGACTGACTGGCGTCTAGTGCCAAGGGGGTGATCTGGATTGAACTGACGATGGTGGTCATTACTGTTTGGTAAGCCAAGCTGCACTGTCGATGGTGTAGTCAGTATGAGTGTGGTGACTTGGACCGTAGGGTCAGTCGGCCTTCTCTGTGTGGAATAATGAGGCTTAAGAATGAAACGGCGTGTTGAATCAGGACGTGTGGGGGTAGAACTAAGGTAATACAAGAAGAGGCCACAATACAGGGTTTAAGACTGTGGTAACGGACAGGCCTAAATCTGAGGCGAGTGTGGGTCTGGATTAGGCCAGATGGGAGGAAGGGGGCGGACGACGGGTGTGTTCTTTCTTGACCAAGAACAGTCAAATATGGTCACAACACAGGACGAGGCAAGAGAGGGGAACACTTTGTGAGGTGATGACTGGTGTGTACTGGTAGCGTGTCGAGGTCCAGAGGCTGTGCACCAGAAGCGAAGAAGAGTTACCAGAGTCCCGTAGCTTTGATGCCAGTGCAGCAAGAGGGAGGCGGGCGAAATTGGTAAGTTCGCGGATAGGCGTAGCACAGATCTTCAAGGGGAGGTTTTTCAGGCGCCTTGGAGCCCGAGAGCCACAGGCCTGGCTGACTGACTGCCCTCACCAGTGCAAGAGTATTTCAAGAATTTGGGTCGGCCAAGCCGACACCATTATCATGTGAGCATGGACGCAAAGTCTTTTAACGTTGGTCTCTGGAGAATTACAGAGGACGGTTGATTGTTGTATGTCATACTCACATGGAACTCCAGTTTTAAGGTCAGTATCTTCCACCTCCTCTGGTCCTTACCTTGGTCGCGTCAGGTTGATGTCAGACGACACTGGGTCAGGTGATGGTTGGGCAGGTCATAAGAGCATCAATGCGTCTCGACTTTGAGGGCTGATTTTATACCCAACATTCATGATGATGATGAGATTAGTAAAACTGCCGACAGGAGTTGGCTGGTAATCTAACAACATGAACAAGAGCTGCCATTGTAATTTTGTATGAATAATGTCCAGCGACTGACAACACTGACTTTGTGCTACCTGGAGTATGGCCACTGCAGGCGGCACCCCAGATGCACATGTCAACACACACGCAGTTAGTTGCAGTGAAGATTTCCAATGTATCAGACCTTTTATCTATCACTGCATTAACATATCCCTTGTCACACAACAAACAAATCCTTAACTAACTATCATTCTCATCCTCACTCATTGGTTAACAATGTAATTCTGGTATACAAATGACTCCTCAAACCATAACGAGTCATTTGGTTAAAACTAATCACACAACACACGAATCTCACCGGAAAAACTTATCATGTAACACTGTAGTTACATGTGGCAGGCATATTGTTCATTCAGGCGAGGCAAGAGATCTTGAAAACATCAGACACACAAACACACACAAAGTCACAAGGTACAATTCAGATCACAAAAAACACACACCGTTCGGGCTCAGTCTGGTGTGTGGTGACATTCCCTCTAGTGTAACTATAGGGCGCACTCCTCACCAAAACCTACTTCATACACAGGCTGGAATAAAAGGGGTGCCGGTCGCTGGCTCCGGCGTCAAACATGTTACAAGTCGGCATCGGCAAAACCTTTCCACAAAAGTCTACGGAAATACTCATTACAAGCCAAATGAACAATGCAGCGTTGCACACTACACACCTCACTACTGGTGTCCGGCTCTTGTGCAGCGTAAGGTTGTCACACACCACTCAGGTGCGCCCCTGGCCCCACCCCCGGGGGAAACATGCACTACACTACAAGTGAACAACAAGAGTACCGTCACGTCTCACTAGTAGGGGGGGTTGTTGAGTCATCTACAACCTCCCCCTGGGGAACAAACTCCAACACTCCGGGTTAACATTCCTGCTTTTGCACATTGCAGTTTAATGTCCACAAAAGGTCCTTCCTTCTACAAGACATAATCAATGTAAAATATACATGACTGATTAGTAGGAAATTTAAAAAGCATGAACAGGATACGGGCACTGAGGATCCCAGTGACTGTGCTGGGTCAGCGCAGGATCTGGGTCTTACCTTTAGGGTCCAGCTGATCTGGATGGAACCAGGCCCCTGTGTGCGTGCGAGAAGAGGGAGAAGAGAAGGCAGAGAGTTAAGAGCTGCTGGGCTCACACTACACCATCAGTAGCAGTAGTAACGCCGCCACCACCGCCCACAACCCACACCCAACACACCCTCAAACACCCGCCTCCACACAAACACACACACAAACAGATCCTTCCAGCCACGCTTCCCAACATGCTACAGCTGACTACCACCACCATGTCGTCAAGGGACACAGGTCTGAGGATGGTTCTATTGGTGCATGGCACAAGGTGAGCCATGAGTGACGTATTACACAGTGAGATGGTCAACTGTAGAGGATGATGGCAACCGTGGCGAGGTGATAGATTGGTGATGCTGCTTCCACTGTGCCATGACGGCCCCCAGTACATCTAGCATTTATCTCAGATACTCTGGCCTTTCTGACGTACATATACAAACATACACACACACACACACACACACACACTGTCACTGACCAGACAACCAGATGTACTCCAAGACCTGTGGTACACAGACTCGAGTGGTGTAAGTCCTGGGGTACAGAAAGATGAGGGTAGGGGAGGGTCTGGTTAGCTTGGCCGTCTACCAGCCATTCATCCGCTAGAGGACACTTCTCTACCCTAGCAACTCGGTCGGTGATCAAGCCTTCACAGTAAGGACTTGTACCACATAACTGTTCGTGGCAACAGTCTGCATGCCAACATATCTATTGCAAACAGACTGGTCAGATACAGCCAGGAGGAATATCTTTCCCATTTACATCTTAAAAGGATTCAGTGGAGTCTTGAGTGTTGTCCATGGATGATCTCTGATACTATTAAGGCTTGGGTGGAGTATATATATATATATATATATATATATATATATATATATATATATATATATGGTGTGAAACCCTGCCTTTACATCATATAGCATCGGGTCCTCATTCAGTACAGTATGTGCAGTCAGTCAGAACGGGAGCCTCACACAGCAACACGGGACGTACACAACCAATCAAAACGGCCAACTGGGCACACACAAGTCAGGAGGTCCGAAAGAAAACGGAGGATGATGAGTTGGAAACAGATCTAAGGCTTGAGTTTGCACCACGGAGATAAGAACAGTAATACAGAACGAAGAAAGTAAACCAAGAGAACGAGAAAATAAAGTAAAGAACAAAAATAAAAGAAGGTATGCAAAGAAACCTTTAATAACGTCCATAACTATATGATTGTTTACATGTGGCGGCCATGGTACAGTCCATTCGCACTGCTTTTTCTCACCACAACCACACACCACACTCGACACCATCACTACACAACCACACCCACATCCATCGCCTCAGGTCGATAAATCTAAGGAGCCTCAGATATCGGAAAATTTTAAGACTATTCAAATATGGCAAAAGCTTTTAATATTCTTCTGTTGCAAGAGAAAGTTGCGGAAGCTCGTACAACGATATACAATCTCGGTACTGCAGTAGCCCCATGAAGTGAACCATTTTCTCAAACAGCCAAGTTAAGAAATTCTACACTGCCTTGTCGCACGTATCTTAAGAAAACTAAAACAAATATGCTACTTTAATTTACTGTAAATTGTGATAAAGATTAAGTAATACTTTGGATACTTTGGTATTAATACCCGTTAAAACTTATGACGTAAAAATATAAGGCTGTAGTATCAACACGAGACAGAATCTAGTAGAGTTACCCCCAATGTTTTATAGACAATTCAAGTCCGCTTTCGTATTCTACATCAAGTCCCTCAACAGAAAACGGGTATTTCTCTTTAGGTACCGGCGGTCGGTACAGTCGGTACAGCAGTGTGTTTACCTGGGCTACCGACGCTTTACTCGACCAACATAAGAACCGGATATATCCTCATGCACGCGCTAGATTACCCGAGTAATGTAATATATTGACCTGCTTTCACCATACATCACACACCAGGTGTCATCATGCTTATAAAAAAAAAAAAATCACGCAACACAAGTAACCATGGCAACACCACCACACCAGGACCTTGTCACCACAAACCCCCAAGCACACCTACATAGAACATGGCGGCACCACAAGCACACAGCCTGCCACCACAAGACACAGCCATCCCGCCAGGAACATCACAAGCAGACAGACCGCCATCACAAAACTCAGCCATACTATCAGCAATACCGTCAGCAATAACAGATAGCCTGCCACCTTCAGACCCAGCTACTTCGTTAGCAACACCACAAGCAGACAGACTGCCACCACAACACCTAACCACACCGTCAGCAATAACACAAGCTGACAGACTGCCACCACAACACCCAGCCACATCGTCAGCAACACCATACTCAAACGGCCTGCCACAAAAACACTCATATACACCGTCAATAACACCACGAGCAGACACCCTGCCACCACAACACCCAGCCAGGCCGTCAGTAATACCACAAGCAGACAGCCAACCACCACAAAACCTAACCACACCGTCAACAACAACACAAGCAGACAGTTTACCACCTTAATACCCAGGCACACCGCAACAACACCACAGGCGGCCAGCCATCCACCACAACACCCAGCCAGACCGTCACTAATACCACTAGCAGACTGCCAACCACCACAAAACCTAACCACACCGTCAACAACAACACAAGCAGAAGACTTACCACCTCAAAACCCAGCCACACCGGTAGCAACAACACAGGCGGCCAGCCTGCCATCACAACACCCAGCCTGCCATCACAAACAAACAGCCTGTCTCACACACACACAGACCAGCCAGCAACACCAACATCACCCCTGGTAATAGAGACGGGTCGTCACCTTGACACTGACCTGGAGGAAGTTCACAATAAACAAGTGAAGCAAGAGGGAGGGGGTCACCCTGACTCGGTCACAGTCTGAACATTAAACTCTTGAAGGACCTTCCTCGTGTCAGTGGAGCTGTGCAACTGTTCACTTGTGGTCAGTGAACCTCTTGTGTAAGTGGTTGTGGGAGGTGCTAAGCTCACACATACATACACACACACACAACACCTGTTTTACTCCACGCTCGTGGCTCCACTCCCAGACCGAACCAAGTGTTCGCTACACCACAGGTGCCGCCAACTTACTCGACTAGGCTTGACGGTGGGGCCACGAGGGTAGTAGGGTCACACCCACACAACCCCCTCCCCCCATGATGGTTGGTTATAAGAAGATATTATGTTACGATTGTAATGGAAATTAATATTTCAGGAAAGAATTGACTCTACCAGAAAAGGGCAAGTGAAACCATTACATGATAAGACTGTACAAGCTTGGCAAATGTAAACTGATTATTTGAACAAAGCAGATCCAGAATGAAATAAGAAATTATTTCCAGTTTAAAGGTAGAAATGAAAAAAAATATATATTAACTTATTAAAATAGGAAGCATAACACCTTGACTAACTACGGAAGGCAATGAAATGACAGTAGAAACTCGACTATTGTTAAACAAGGGAGATGAATAATGAAGTACAGAGAGCAAACCAAAGTAGTTAGGGTTAAGGATCATTAGTAACAACGGTTGCCGTATCTTCCTTCTGTTAAGTTTTCTGTTATTCTGTTAGTCCTCTATCATGTTTAGGTTAGGTTAGTCGTCATGTTGCTGCACCAACAGGTCACCATCCCTCCACCACATCCCCTCCCTCCGTCTGTACCTGCTCGCCCTAAGGTTTTCAATCACCACTACAACTCTCGAGCCATGCACATAAGCATTGGATGTCTCCCTCCATTAGGAACAACCCATTTTTTTCTGTATGTTAGCTACGAAGGCACTGGCAACTGAATGACATTATCAAGGTCATCTCATATATATATATATATATATATATATATATATATATATATATATATATATATATATATATATTTAAGCCTACGTCAGGTACCCAGGATGAACAGCTGAGTTGTGTGTGGACCGACTGCCGCACCAGGATTCGAACCTAAGCGCTCGAACCCGGGCGGCCCGTGAATGCATCCTGGTCAACAACGCTAGCCGGTACACCACTGAAGTCTGTATTCTTATGCTTATTATAACCATTACTGTTTTTATCATCTTTCTTTCCATTGATAAACACGAGTTCCAGTCCTTTATTTCTCGGCCGACTGGCATGGAAACTGTTAAGCAAGGGCTGTAACAGGTTTTATGGATTCAGCGGTATATATAAAAAAAACGTATTTCAGGATGATATTCCTTACTTTGATAATCGAGTAAAACGAGACACTACCCATACATGCCATGCCTTATGTCCCATATAAATTGCATGGATGTAATAAAGGCCATTTCAACTGTACTATAAGAGTCCAAAGTCATCAATGGCGGTATCAATTTTTACCATTAAAAGGCAATATTTCAGGTAATGATGGTAAAACTTGACACAGTCTTTCCACACCCTTTTCATAATGCCAATGACAAATTTATGACCGGAGCATTTGAAGGTTTCTTTAGAGTTAAAAAAGTTACTATTATTGCTTGTCTTTTACAGTAATTCATTCTACTTCCATCAATGTTGTTGGTATTTAGTAAGTATTACAACCTCAAATAAACCTGACTCTTGGCACAAACATGCCTCAGGCGCATGTGGTGGGTGGGAGACACTACTAAAGCTCGCCAATGTTAAAACTTGTAACCCATTTTGTCTTTCAACATATAATGAGATTTCACGGGGAGTAAATTCTGCATCAGATAATACAAAAAATATATCGTATATATTTGTCTTGAGTGACTGCTGAGATTCCTTTTCCGAACAGGTATCTGGCACCATATACCAACAGCACCTACTTTTCCTCCTTACGACATCTTCTAAACTTTGCAGACTCTACACACTTTCGAGGCATCGTCTCCTCCCCGAGCCTGCACGGGTGGTGAAGACTGAGGTGGCAAAGCTCTCTATTTACAGAGCGACTTGTCGCTCCACTTCAACCCACACGTCGTAATCATTACACTGCAACACGAGCGCATCTCAGTTATGTGTATCATCATTATAGGAATACCATGACATTTTATACCAAATCTGGCGATACGAGTGGAGGGTAGGGATTTGTATTACAGGCTGTCACTACACTCAAGTAATGAGTGTAGTCTGGTAGGTACCAACACGGGTTATACCCACCACCACCACCAGCCCCACCGCTCACATTACCCCCCAGCCTCCAACTATCCCTCTAGCGTCTCGTCTGCCACAAAACCTCAAGCCTAGCGGGGAAGGTTGACCCATGACCTATCCCTGGGCGAGAGGAGTCCCGGCCACCGGCGCAGGTGACCGTCCCTCCCAGCAACACTACACTGCTGCTCCTGCTCCTCCTCCCTACACCTTCACAGGCAGCCCATCCTCCCCTCCCACCCAAGCTAACCTCCCCTTCATGCCACCTACCCGACACCACACACACATTCCCATTCTCCACCATCGCCCATCTTCCCACACGCATCACCTGACACTTCCCCCCGTCTTTCGTAAGCCTCCCCACCCACAAATACCTCCCCAGTCACCAAACTCCCCACTCAGCATCCTAAGTAAAGTGGATGGACAATATGAGACAGCCAAGGTTACCTAACCTCCTGACAACCCTTGAAAACAATACAACAAAGAGTGTGTGTGTGTGTGTGTGTGGGGGGGGGGGGCGTCTGCCCTCGGCCAGCCCCCAAGCCAACCCCCCCTTAGCGGCGGCAGGATCGATGCCACACTGAGCCACATACTGTGTTGTGTGCCACCACCTACCACCTTCCTCCCACCACGTCTACCACAACCAAAGCTCACCATCCTCCAAGATTTCGATGCACACCATCCCTCCTATTCCCCGCTACACACCATCCATCCTATCCCCCGCTACACGCCACCCCTCCTATTCCCCGCTACACACAATCCCTCCTATCCCCCGCTACACCAACCCTCCTATCCTCCGCTACACATCATCCCTCCTATCCTCCGCTATACACCACCCCTTCTATCCCCCGCTACACCATCAACTCCCATCAATCAACACACCTCATATAAAATGATAATTTGTTAATTAGTTTATGTCTGGATGACGATTGATGACAACTTGACACATCCTGGGAAGGCAAGGGTCAAACAATAGCTCAAGATTTTTTATATGGACGGGCGGTAGTAGCCTGGGTGGTGGTATGACCAATGATATGGTACTGGAGGTGGTTGTAGGGAAGCCTGGGTTGTAGTAGCGGTAGTTGGTGATACGACTCTTGGTGTGGTAATGGTGATAAGAGTTTAAGCCAGTGACAGTGGTGGTGGAGCGGACACCTGACGACGCAGTAAGGATGCAGCGGGAGGGAGGGAGGAAGGGAAGAGAGAACGCCGCTGCTGAGCAATCTGCATGACGCTAGCAAAGGTTCGCCTCAATAATGTACTAGCTGCCACCCTCACCAACACCATGTGCTGCCACCATCACTATCACCAATAACACATGCTGTCACCATTACCACCATATCAACAAGTGGTGGTACCAGTGTGGCCACAGGACATCTTCCTGACTGTCCCTGCTGGCTGGGAGAGCCGTGACCTCCCTCATCCCGACACCTGACCAACCCCATAACACTCCATAAGTAGTGGACCACAGCCAACTATGTTACCATCAAACCCAAGCTAACCGTCATCAAGCAGGTCTGCCTCGCTTCCCAGCCTTTCCCACCCCGTACCGTCTCACTAGGCCCCACAGTCCCTTCCAGGTGGTTCAGTCCACCAAGCTTCTCGGCGTCGCTCTGTATGATAAACTAAGCTGGAAGGAACAGGCTCAGAACCATCATTAAATCCTTCAGCCATCATCCCTACGTTCTTGGTCGACCCCTGACACTCTCCCGCTCCTGAACTCAAGACCATCTGCACAACTCCCATTCATCCCTGACTCACCTACGCCTCCCTCCTCTCCCGCCCCATCCAACGTACAACAAGGATTAAAAGGGAAGGTGCAGGTAACGGCATGCTTAAGCATCCTCGGTCCATCTTACACCACCTATCAGGAGCCGCCTCTTCCCGACTCTCTTATCTTCACATGGATTTCACGCAACAGTTCGGGATGAAGCTGCTGCACCATCTAAGCCACCTTCAGCTTCTCCCACCTGTGATCCCCAGTCCCAGATTTGCAGGTCAACACCGCAACAGAGCTTCAGGTGGCGGCCTATCCCAAAAACTGTGAACATCAATAACCAGCAAACAGTGCCCCCAGTGTTTTTAAATGCCCACTGTCTAAGTTGTATGTATTTCATCTCCATTTATTCAGCCTTAGGCTACAATTAATCCAATAAACCGTATATCGTTAGTTCGATTATTACGATAACTCATCATCATCATTAAGAAGCAGGAGTTGTTTTAAACCGCTGATCAAATGGTGTCCATAGTCACCGAAGCTGTGGAGAGACACCTTCTGCTGGTGTTGAGCTGTGATGCGCCGGGTGGGTGGTGTCCTGGGCCCGTCCTGCTCCCCACCATCCCAGTAATGACTTGTATCCGGCCATCCCCTCCACCAACACCACCACCACCACGAGAGAGAGAGAGAGAGAGAGAGAGAGAGAGAGAGAGAGAGAGAGAGAGAGAGAGAGAGAGTGTGTGTGTGTGTG
>JAYMFT010271567.1:0-10619 GCA_038088735.1 Panulirus argus
ATATATATATATATATATATATATATATATATATATATATATATATATATATATATATATATATACAATTTCCTGAGCCATCTCCATAATCGGAACTGAACAAAAAAAAATCCATTTGTTTTCAATCACATTCAGTGTAATTTGCAACTTCCAAACGTACAAGTTCGTAAAGTCAGGAATAAGCAAATATACATAACGCAGGGTAAAACTAACGGGAAAAACAGTTACGCCCGAACAGGGACTCGAACCCTGGACCGTTAGGTTAAAAGCCTAACGCTCTACCGACTGAGCTATCCGGGCTACATACACCATCTCTTATTCCAGGTATTAATTCTAACCACACGCAGCATGCCGCTGACGAGCTTCACAATGTATCTTGCCAAGGAAATACTCATACAAGAAATATAAGTATTGAAGATTTTTACACTGCAAAATATACAGGTATATTTAGCTTTATTGATTACACTCAGTTCCTTCTCACGCGCCTGCGTCAGGAAGGTAGCGCGCACGGCTTGAATTCCCAGTAGCACGACGGTACAACCCTTGAGCATGACGGTACGGCCCATGGGTAATGATGACTTAGTTATAGCCTTTTAATGACCTGACCTGACTTGACCTGACCCTTTAAGGGTTAGGTCGAGGTCCTGACCAACCTACTCAGGGGTTGTTCTGTACACAACGTCTTGCTCAAGGATCGTAAAGACGCGTCTGTGCAAGCATTATCAGGATTTCTGTTTACGTACGAAAGTGTATGCGATGCCGTAGGCTGACCGACGGACGCATAATTTATCAGAAACTAGAACGATAACCCTACACTCACCCAAGACGTCGCACAAGACCTCCCGGATTCGAACGATGAACATTGCGAACCGCTGAATTCAACTGACTTGCTCCCCTTTGTGGTTGCCTCAAAGGATCTAGAAACAAATTTACTAATATCCATATCCTATTTTGTTCTTTTAAAGGACTAATCTCCTGTCATTTACTGCCAAAGATATTCTCTTCAGTCTGCCCAACAAGAATGAAAGAAACCGAGTTTTCGGCGCCATACACAAATGCTGAAGTAGGTACTTAGGCAAACACAACTTCAAGAAGTATCAATTTTACACAGTGATGTGGCTGGGAAAGGCGAACATCGGTACATCCGGTCTTGAAGTACGTATGTGATGATCGAGGGTTTGATAAAATCGGACGCCTTAAGATGCCAAAAGACAACACAAGCCCCATCTTAAGCCAGGTGGATCAGGGAAGATCAAACTCATCTCAGGTGGAAAGAAATGGATAACAGAGAACGGAGTGGCTATTACAACAAACAACAGCTGTTATGCCGCGAAACGGAAAAGTACTGTAGAATGAAAGAACGTTATGAATACTTCTGATTCCAGAAAAACAGACCCATCAGTTGAGGAAGAGAGGTTACCATACTTCCTTTGGGTAAACGAATGCTTCAAAATTCACGAATCACACGTTACCAATGACTTTGGATATAAACGAAAGTTAAATCAGTCTCAAAGGAGATTTTACGTTCAATATGCGTACCAGGTCCCTGGCCAGACTGGCCTCAGATCAACACTAGCTGAACTACCGACTGCAAATTACAGGTCTGTAGCAGGAAGGGAAGTATGCTGCCATTCACGGAACAACACCATCTACTATACCCTCGATAGAGAGAAAAGCACGGCCTGGGGAGAGGCTGTTGTCCTCCAGAGGAAAGAAATAAAAAATACCCCTTGTTAGTCCAGTCAATCACAATAGATGTTGTGAGGGGGCAGCAGCAGGAGAAATACCCCTTGTTAGTCCAATCAATCACAATAGATGTTGTGAGGGGGCAGCAGCAGGAGATACGGTGAGTATTGTCTTCATTAAAATGAGGCAACTATGGTGAAATAGTGCAACTACAGCGTAGTCGCAGCCTGGCCATTTTTGTTACAATACTTGGAATAACGTGGCCTCAAATCACTAAAAATTGGAACCATGGTAAAGTGTGTGTGTGTGTGTGTGTGTGTGTGTGTTTGATTTCAATGATTCCCTGAGATGCACGATAAAGTTCCCTGAACAGAGAACATCATCTTATCAAGGCTGAAGAATGTAGGAGAAAAAAAAAATTAAGGAAGTTCTGAAAATATTTTGAGCCTGACGTCACTGAAGTCGGATTTTCAAGCTGAAAGAGCATGCATGCGGAAGTCATCGTGGTGTTCGATTAAACAAACGCATCATCTGAAACGGTACCATGGGCGCAAATTATACAGAATGCTGTGTAAAAAAAAAAAAATCATTGATGGCAAAATTATCATCAGAGAGCTGGGGCTCCAGTAATATATGATGATAAAGTAACTAGCGTTCGAGAGATTAGTTAGTATAAAGACCGTGAATGTCGATGAAAATTATGGAAACATATACATAGCTTAAGGGTCTTAGGAGTGCATGGAATGGGCTGGTACCGTTACGGCTTCAGACCTTCTCTTTGGCAGCAGAATCAGGTATCGTGTATCTGCATGCCCGTGTGTGATTGTAAATATATAAATAGGTATTAGGGAAACGTATAATTAATCATACAATCCCAACCTGCTTGAATATGAAAGGATCTTCATGCCAAGGTTTGCCTGAGATAAAAGAAAGTCATGTGCGGAGAAAGTGAAGACACACACACACACATATATATATATATATATATATATATATATATATATATAAAGTTTTCCACAGATAGGTGACAACTGGAACCCTCGAAGGAGTTTGAGGTTATAAATTCCTACGTTCTAGTATTCCAGACGCTATCAAAACATGCAGCCAATAATCACGCATATAATCAAAGCATGATAACGATAGGTTAAAACTACAAAAGAAAACTTGGCCCATTATATGTCTAATTGGTTTATGGGATTTTCTTTTTCTTACATAACTATGTCTGTTGTGTAGTTACCAATGTATGCTCTGTCCTTGAGCATCTCTGTATAAATCAAAATAATACTAGGGGTAAATGGTACAAATATCAAAGTAACTCATTTAAATAAGTCCATCTTCCTAAACTTTAGCTTGTATTGTGTATCTATAAAAATCTAGATTAAAGTCTGGCTAAGAAATTCGTTGCAACCACAGCGCTTTCTTAAATCTACTTAAAATATATGGAATCTAATATGTTGTTAGAACTGCAGACAGCTGTTTGGTATGGAAGGACATGGAATAAAAGGTGTCGCAGAACAGGAGGGCTTTAAACTCTATCAATATGGTGACTGGTTTACAACCGACGAGAAACTAGTAAACAACTAACAAACTCCTCAGGAAGGCTTTGCCTTAACAAAGGAAAAAATGAATTTAAGAAAAAGTAAACTACTCTTGCACTAAGACGTGGTGATGCCAAATGTCGCTAGAGTACACACTCGCGCTGACCAATCATCCTCTGACACCCCAATTAGAAACTGTTTGTTTACCTGTGCCATCTTTCTTGATACCAACCAGCATCTAACAAAAATTCATCGAACAACTGAATTATCTATAAATGCAAATGTTTAGGAAAATAATCTGTTTACGACAATGTTGTCCATGAATGTGGGCACCACGAACCTTTCCTACACGTGTCTGGCGGTACCTGGCTAGGATTTCAAGACCCTGATTTAATGAAAAGGTATCGTTCACATTTCTTGGGAGGGAACAACGGCAATCGAAAAAACAAGAATAAGAGTCATCCAATACATTTTTCCAAATCAGCCAAAGACCTGCAACTCGTAAAACAACCTTGACATCTTGAGGGGATATACTGAAGTTTTTATGAACTTAAACACAAGTTCGGCTCGTGAAGAAGCAAGCATACAATCATTTCTAAAAGCATCGACACGGAGGGAAAAGGTCATGAGGCTCAATACGCGATGCCGAGTTGCCATGGGTTCGTGGTATTGTGCCGCTTAGCTTCAATTCAAAAAATATTACCAACGGTCAGGTCACTGGGGAAAAAGCAGGCCATGAAACTTAGGGAATGTTCAAGAACATTTCTGGGTATGGGAAAGGCACGTGGCATCCCCATGGACACAGGCGTGTCATAAATAAATAAAAACTGTGGTAGTGGCAACTTGTCAAGTCATCCTTGGTTAAAATAACCCGATGCTTCACAATCATGTATAAACTTTAATGGTGCCAGTTACATATACTGTCTTACACTTCGATAGGATTTATTTACAAACACAGGAAATTTTAGGACTTGAGGAACTTTAAAAATACTATGGGACCAACATCTCTATTTACAGATGAGTTTGAAAAGCATAAACAAATGTTTACTTAAGAGGTCTATTACGTTAACTGTCAATTGTGACGGACCTTGCTGTATGTAATCTGTACAGGATGCTTCACATAAATAGTGAAAGCCTACTTAAATCTTTCAGAAATATAAAAAAAATAATTTACTTCAAACAGCGCTAACGTAGTTACTTTTACGCTTGAGTAAGTTTTCACTAATCTTCTCTGGGAAATCCTTTCCATTTTTCTGAATGACGAGAAACCTATTACATGTATATATTCATAATGTATACATATATAGTGATTGCAGTTATATTTCAATTACCGCGCCTGCGCCTCTTAACATGACACCCCCCCCCCCATCTCACTGGCTGTCAAACCCAACCAAGTAACCTCTCCCTCCAACATGAGCACTCTTAGAATAAAGACGCGAAAATAATCGTCTCCTTACTCTTTCCCATGAGTGGACTACGTTGACCTGCTTGGGACTTAACGATATACCACTAAACATATATCAATCATAACAAAACTGACGCTGAAAAATCTAACATACTCGTCAATAAACATCTCGGTGACAGTGCGATCTTGCTTCACTGTAGTGCCACAAATATATCTATATACCAAAAAGTTAGAGTTAATATCCATTTACTGAATAACGGTCATTACATCCGCATTTTTTTAAATCAACCACAATTCACAAGCATATTACACAATCTCTAAATCCTAAACCAACAAAGCCTAGCTTATGACACAATCTCAAAATCCTAAACTCCCAAAGCCTAAGTTGAGTTTTTGTCCTTGAGGACGAACTACAAAACCCAATGGAAGATTAGGTTAGTCTTACTTGATTACAAACCGAGCGAGGAGTCACCTTCGGGCAAGGAAAAAGCAGCAGTTGTCACTGACGTTCTCTCTCAAGACGACCCATCAATTCCCTGTTACTGGAAATAACGCCGCCTTGCAAATCAATTGTGTGCATAATTTTGTTCGTGAGATCAATCTCCAACAAATCGTCTTAAGATTGGTACTAATGTGTCATTCTTCTCAGTAAACTTCCATGAAAATCTATTGTCACCTGTCACACATCCGTAAAAAAACCGCACTGACAGTTTTCACGACACCGTAATCAGCCTAAGAAATTCTTACGGCATTTCCAACTAGCTATATCGTCTTGGGTTCAGTTCTTGGATTCAGAGCACAACAAATAAGGAGCTAAACTTAGTCTTTTGATGCATTTTCCTGTAACAGCTAAAATCACCAAATGCTTATCAAATCGAAACTAGACGTTATAAAGAAACACGCGTTTGAGAAAAGTTTCCAAGGATAACTCTAATTACCGTCACTTAGGTTAGATGATTGAGAACATAAGACGTTACAATCCTTAATTTCAAGTTAGGTTATGACATACGCCTGTACAACGACGCGTTATGGCATTTCCCATGACATGCATGACCCACAGGAAATGCCATACGTGTAAGTCGTTTCCACCCTCGATTCCGATAACTTAAGAACAGCAAAGCACTACAACGTTAGATAAAACAAAGTTCATTACTGACTCAGTTCCGCTTACTGGCCATATCCACGTACAATAGATCTCAATGCCAAGGAAGCTCGTTGTGGAATTCTAAGACTAAACCCAAGAAAAATAACTAGCTAATTACTCATATAATTCTTCGGCCAAACAACCCGAATCCGGTCACTCAAAAGCGCTTACCATCTTCAACATGGCTGACAAAGAATTTCCCGCATTACATAATTATATAACCATGAAAACTCTATTTACTGTTAACATTGTTTTCCCTATATAAAAGAGTAAATATACTACCATGGTGATAATGCCTAAGAACACATCGAATTTCCAGAATGACTCGAGAACATGTAATCAACACAAACACAAGAGCCTCGAATAGTAAGGGTAATATTCTGGAAATTTCGCGCATGCGTGTCAAAGTCACCTGAGCTGCGGGTTGCGCACGAAAAAAAAATAATAATAATTTCGGTGATTTCCAATAATTTTCATACTCTGTCTTTTTTAACTAGTGATACTATCATAGTGCATAAAATCTGTTATATACAAAAACGCAAATAGCAAGTGTCAGACTAGGGTTAACAACATTGAAGATACGAAGGTAATAGAAATCTATTCACCAATGAATGACTTAAAATGTAGAGTATTCTCTTATCTTTTTTTTTTTTTTTTTGGGGGGGGGGGATCTGGAGACCAACTCGACAAAAACCGAAGGTCTTTGCCTTAAACTCGTCATACCATTTTAAATTCAAGATAAACCACACATTTATTTTCGCTCAAAGCACCGTTCCTTTAGCTATTTTTTTTTTTTTAGCGCTGTAATACCTAATAAATCTACTTACAAGCCTAGTCAGAACGTGTCTGCATTCATAATGACTGCATAAGGAAGTCCCTATTTCCCTATTACATCAGATGCGTTGAGACTCATCCTTCTTAAGTCTTAATAACCTATCATAACAGCCTAGAATTTATCAAGTTCCCTTTAGAACAGTACTCCATAACCTAACAGGATACCCCAGAGATTTATGTTTCCTTTCTCCAGGATAGAACCTGATGACCTAACTACATGACCTAATTCACTTATAATGTTTCCTTTTCAAAGAGGACCTGATAACTGAACCTAACCTAGCCTAATTCAGTCATGTTTCCTTGTAATAATACCAGATAACCAAACCTAACCTACCTAACTCAGAGATGACTAAACTAATATCGTATTTCAAAAGAGTTATCATATTTTTCTCTCAGATTAGTAACAGAATACCTAAGCTAAAGGTCTTGTTCACACACAGTTATTACTTTCCTTCTCTCGAAAAAGTACGTGATAACCAAACCTAACTGGCAAATTCTGGGACAGTTATAGTGTCTGTATGATTAGAGTATTTGATGACCAAGGATATGAAAAGTACTAACTTTGCTGCTATCAATTATCAAGGTTTAGTTTTGGTATTTCATATTTTTCTTTACGCTTTCAAAAAAATTGATAAGTACATTGCTAATAAAGTTGTTCAAAATCTAAGATGACTGAAGTGTTCATGGTGCAATACACCGAGAACACTGATGAAGACTCAGTCGTCTAATCAAATTTGTATTTATGGTGGGTGCTTATTGCCTCATTGTATGGATTTTCATGATTTTGTTCAGCGAATGTCATGCACACAATGCGACGCCGTTTCGTGTAAAAGCAGCATTGACCTAACCTTAGAACTGCTATTGTAAATGTAAATTTAAAGGACTGCTATTATAAATATAAATTTCATGTCAACTGGGGTTTCCTACAGTATCAACAGGTGTATTTCACCCATCCTACAGCAATTATTTCGCATTCTGGTGAACTGCGTTGTTTGGGGACGCCATTACTTACCTTGTCATCCGGAGCAATTATTTTTTTGCTATTACGCCAGAGTAGCATAACAGAAGGCGTATTGCGGTGAATAGAAGCGTACCAAACATGACTCCTGGATGAATGATAAGGAGAATTGTGCTAATTAATCTTTCAGTCACAGACAATGCTTTGCTTTTGGAATGAGTGCGAGGGTTAAGCGGCTTGCTTGGGCAAGGTCGACTTAGGTCACTTCCTTGATGTGGTAAACAGCGGCAGCTGGACTCATGTCGCCGCCCACACAATGAAAATTAAACAAAAATCCTCCATTCTTTAGGGTATGTGTCGATGATACACACAGAGGAAAAATAAGTTAAGTGATGGAACAACACGAGTGCAAAACTCCATTACCGTAACGCGTAAATAATAACACACACACACACACACACAGAGTCACGTGCATAGGAAAGTCTTGCCAACCGGGAAGGCTGGTTAATTTTATTATCAAATTTCTCAATTTCTCCTATAAATTTTATTCAATTTATACATCTAAATGTTTACCGGCCCCTGAGATATTTACCGGCATAAGTTTAAAAGCCAGGAACTTATGTACTGTAAAAATATCAAAATGTATCACGTGGTTATATTCACATGCTTAAAATGTTTAACTGGGGAGAACGAAATGAAGGTAAAATGTGTAATGAAAGAACTAAAAGATAAAAGAAGAGAGAAAAGGGGATGCCCATTGGTTACATTTATTCAAAAATTTGGCATCACAGCTTGGCTCTCACTCCATTTCTTGAAACCCACAATTTATGGCTGATTGCTTAAGAGAATGTTCGCTGGGAGACAGGTTGAATCCTGTAACATATCTTTAAGGGCTGAAATCATTGGTGTCGCAATGCTTTATTTCGTTTCAAACAGTAGACATGATGATGTCAACTAGATGAGAAACGGTGGAAGAATTGGATTGTTACCAGAAGGAGGGGAGAAAAAGTTCAGAAAGACAATAAGAGGGGAAATAGTTAACTCCTCCCGCCATCCTCTTTCCCATGGATATGATACTACTTGTCTTGAAAAGATCTTGGGGATACTTCTGTGAAAATAAAAACATTTACATGAACTCTTTCTAGTATATTTTTCTTTTTTACGTAATCATTCACAAATTATATATTACCAATGATAACACTGAGCTCAATTCCATACAGATTAACAATTCTATGCATTATATTCTGAAATTTTGGTAATACAATTTATTTTTTTCTCCAAGGGTTAGATTTTGACATACTGATTGCAAACTTATGATAGTACTCCTTTTATTATATTATTATCTATTTACAGCATAATAAACTAAATTGGGTGCTTTATCATTACATTTAATTGGATTTCAATTAGCTATGGTTAAGAATAACTATTTCATCATTTTCAATTACAAGAAGAAGCAACACAAAAGCTTTATATTGATTTTACCCTATCAATATAATTCATGCAATAGTGGAAAGTATTTAACTTCAATTAAGTAGTTTTCAACCTGTTGCTTTTTTACCAAAAAGCAACCTCACTTTCTAGGGAGTGTCGGCGCCTTGTTACAGAACTTTTAGTAAACAAACTAAAGGCGAGCGGGTAGTGGCCGTAATGAGCTGAACTGTCATTTACAGGTCAGCATGTCCTAATTAACGCGTTTGAATACATGGATTATGTATATTAGTTAGTTTGAAGTTTACCGGGCATAATTTGTTTAAGGGTAAGATACTTTTTTCTTTTGTTTTGTCGGGATTTGTGGGTGTCTGACCGCGGCAGCGAGAAGGCTGAGACTGGAACCGTCTTCAGGTAGACGGAATAATAAATTAACACTTTAGTTAGGGAGAGAACGTCATTCGAACAGTGGTTGGATGTGAGTAATTTAGAATTCTTAAAAGAAATGACTAGGTGAAGTGAAACTTAGTTTGGATTATGAAAGTATATTTAACGTCTAAGTTCGATTCAGTCCAGTTTGATTGGGTCCAAAGTTTCAAAAGTCATTTATTCGATTTATTCGCTTCTCATTGTTTTGTGATACTGTTTTAGTTTTAGGGGAACAACAGCCAGTTGATGTTTTCCCCAGCCACGTAAGTGAGAAAAGGCATGTGGCATAGTTTTACTCACATTTTTCATGATTATCCTAACCATCCCCACTCACATTTATGATTGAAGGAATAACAAATGATACTTAAAATCAGGCTTTCAAACTAGTTTCTGTGGATTCTGGGGCTTGTTGTGTATTTTATGAGACAGTGTTCTGTGAATTTTAAAAGTTTGAGAACCTCTTTGTAATATTTTGTAAGATAAAGAAATGCCATTCAAAGCCATGCTCCCTGTATCTATATCACTTCTGTTGTTAAGTATAAAGGGTCCAATATTATGTGATTCTTCCAGTTTCAAAAGTTATATGTTTTAAACCCAAGACTTTCCCTGCACTTAAAGATGGTGGTTGATTAAATCCCTCTGGTAACTCCTGCTGGACTCAATGAGCCTGAGATTCATCTCTTTGCTCATTTGAATTGATATTGATAAAGACACAAGTATTTGCAAACAAGAGTTTTCTATAGAAAAGGTTGTTAAATTCATTAGGAAAGTGCACGATAGGAAAGTAAAGGTAAAGGATATCATAATAACACTGTTTGATCCACTTGTGCATGTATACCAGAAAAGTAATTGCTGCGTAATCTGTACCTGATAAACTCTAAGAATCAGGTTTGTGTAGTACTTTAACTTCTGTCTGTCATTAAGCCTTCGGAGTGCATGTCAGTTTTATCAGTGACCATTAATGCTTCAGTGTTACCCAGGACCTCTTTCCAGAGGCTTCTGCAACCCAAGGCTGTGCTGATTCTTGTTGTGACTGCTGATTCTTGTTGTGACAGAAACTGGAACCATAACTCTTATCCAAGACCATTTTTCCGGGTGGTTAGCCAGGCATTGTCCCATGAAATTTATTTTTGCTTTATATATATATATATATATATATATATATATATATATATATATATTTATATATATATATAT
>JAYMFT010271578.1:0-10619 GCA_038088735.1 Panulirus argus
CCTCTGCCGGAGGGTAGGTAGCTTGTCAAAGATTTCTGTGTACTTCCGCCCGCCCAGAGCAACCTGCCGGGGAAAAGGTGTACTTTTTTACGGTATTTGATATATATGATTCCCCGCTGGGGCTCCAGCCTCCTGATGACGAGACCCAAGAGTAAGAGGTTGTGAGAGGGAGTCGTAGAGTGAGAGCAGAGGGAGAGCAAGGGGATGTAAAAGGAAAATTGCGAATTGAATACAAAAAAGTTGAAAATGTTATATGATGATAGACTTCAAGGGATGGGGGAGGCCCTTACGAGTGTAGAACAT
Organism: Panulirus argus; assembly: GCA_038088735.1. Taxonomy (NCBI): domain Eukaryota; kingdom Metazoa; phylum Arthropoda; class Malacostraca; order Decapoda; family Palinuridae; genus Panulirus; species Panulirus argus. The sequence continues at coordinate 304 of JAYMFT010271578.1, forward strand.
CCTCCCCCTTACGGTACAGATAAGTAGTTCCAGAAAAGTAATCACTTATAAGTCGGTAAAGTCATCAGACGAGTAGATATGAACCCTGAACTGTGAATGAGCCGGTCTCGATCGGCTTCGAATACGCTGTCTCGGCCGACTCCTCCCTCCCCATTCCACTTTTTACTAGTAACAACAATAATGCAGTCAGAGGCTTCGCTTGTTCTGCCTTTTTTCCTCGTCTACGTAACAGCATCACACAAGGTCTTCCCTCCGTCTTTTGTGAGGTAACAACAGCTTAACTGAGGGATAAAGTTAGGAGCTCCGAACCCCTTATGATACAACTGTACCAAATTTCAGCATATTGTGTTCTGCATCAAGCCATCACTCACACAGACGGAGTGTTTGATTTGATAAACGACGTTGTTTTAAAATGATTCTTTATCTAAATGCACTTTTATACACGCGCACTGTATAGTAACGTTGAATCAAGTGCGTTTGTGTGTTTGTGGATTCTGAACGCCAGCAGCCCGCGTGTGGGTGATACAGAAAGAAAAGGACAGCAAACTGGGGCCAAGGGAGTGTCACTTGACAGCCGCTGAAGTGCTGGCTCACTGAGCAAAAATCACTAACTCCCCCCAGACACCCCATGAGGGTAGGGCACTGCAAATATGCCTCCCTGGCGTAGATCTCCGCATAGAAAACGGGGGTACTTAGAACAGGAACCAACCACGTTCAAAAAAAAAAAAAAAATCAAAGTTCCAAGATGTAAACACTTAGAGTAAATTAGGTTAACTACTGCTTACATTTCCTCCCCCGTAATGACCTAATGAGTCTGTATTTTGGTGCCACACATGAGAAAAACAAGGTGGGTTCTTCTCCCTCCACTCGAGAAGCTCGAGGAAGATAATTGAGCAGCAAATGAATACTTCCTTATTTTTCAGTGGAGCGACGGAGATCACAGCCAAGCACGAATGACGAATCATATTTTCTCAGACGCAAGGCTAATGACTTATTGTGGTAGGATGAAGAACGTGGAAAGTGAAAAGAATTTGGTGTTATACGTTCCTGAAACTGAAGCATCTGATAATGATAATGATGATAATAGCGATAATGATACTAATGATAATAATAATAATGATGATAATAATAATAATTATAATAAAAATGATAATAATGGTAATGATAATGATAATAGCAATAACAGTGATAATGATAATGATAATTATAATAATAATAAGAATAAGAATAATAAAAATAACAATAATAATAACAATAATAATAATAGTAATAATAATAATAATAATAATAATAATGATAATGATGATAATAATAATAGTAATGATAATAATAATAATAATGATAATAATAATAATGATGATGATTATAATTATAATAATAATAATAAAAATAATGATAATAACAATAATAATTATAATAATAATAATAATAACAATAATAATAATAATAATAATAATAATAATGATAATAATAAGGTATGAATAATGGTAAAAATAATAGCAATAATGATATTGATAATAATAATATTAATAATAATGACTATAATAGTATTAATAATGATAGACATGATGATAATAATAACCATAATGATAATGATGAAAATAGTAGTGATAATAACGATAATGGATCATGGAGAGGTGACTGAGGATTGGCGGAAGGCATGTGTCGTACTACTGTATAAAGGCAAGGGGGGGGATGAAGGTGAGTGTTCAAACTAAAGAGTTATGGATGTGCCTGGTAAGTTGCATGGGAGGTTAGTTATGCAGTGAGTAAAGACATGCATAACAATAGATTGGGGAAGAACAGTGTGGCTTTATTGGTGGTAGAGGATATGTGGATCAGGTGTTTGCTGTGAAGAATGTGCGTGAGAAATATGTAGAGAAGCGGATGGATTTATATGAAGCATCTATGGATCTGGAGAAAGCAGAGATGCCTTGTGGAAGGTCCTAGGAATATACGGCGTGGGAAGAAAGCTGCTAGAAGCAGTGGGAAGTTTTTTCAAGGGTGTGAGGCATGTTTACGAATATGAAAAGAGGAGAAAGATTGGTTCCAATAGAAGGTTGCTCTGCGGCAGGGGTGTGGTGTCACCATAGTTATTCGGTTTGTTTATGGTTGGGGTGGTGAGGGAGGGAAATGCGAGAGTCTTGGAGAGAGGGGGCGAGTATGCAGTCTGTAGGGGAAGAGAGGGCCTGGGAGGTGAGTCAGTTGTTGTTTGCTGATGACACAACTCTGGTGGCAGATTCGAGGATGAAAATGAGTTTAGGGGGGTGTGTGAAAGGAGGAAGTTGAAGGTAGATTGGAATAAAAGCAAGGTTTTTAGGTTTGGCAGAGTTTAGGGAGAGGGTAGCTGGGGTGTGAGTTTCAATGGAGGACAACTGGACGAGGTTTTAGATGCCTGCAAGTGGACATGACTGCAAAAGGAACCGTGGAAGTGGAAATGAGTCATAAGGTGGGCGAGGAGGCAAAGGTTCTGGGAGAAATGAAGAATATGGAAAGAAAGATCGTTATCTGGGAGGCCAAAAATGGGTATGTTTGAATGTATAGTAATCCCAGCATTGTTGTATGGATGCAAAGCATGGGCTAGAGGCAAGAATGTGCGGAGAAGGATAGGCGTGCTAGAAATGACATGTTTGAGGACAATATGTGGTGTGAGGTAGTTTGATCGAGTAAGCTATGAAAGGGCAAGGGAGATGTGTGGTAATAAAAAGAGTGTGGTTGAGAGAATTGAAGAGGGTGTGCTGATATGGTACGGACATATTGAGAGAATGAGTGAAAACAGGTTGACAATGAGGATATATGTGTCAGAAGTGGAGGGATCAAGGAGAACGGGACGATCAAATTGGAGATGGAGTGAAAAGGATTTTGAGCGATGGGGGCCTGAACATTCAGAAGGATGATAAGCATGCACGGAATAGGGTGAACTGGAACGATGTGGTAAAATGGGGTCGACATGCTGTCAATGGACTGAACCAGGGCATGTGAAACGTTTGGGGTAAACCATGGAAAGGTCTGTGGGACCTGGATGTGGAGAGGGAGCTGTGTTTCGATGCATTACACATGACAGGTAGAGATGTGAGCGGATGCAGCCTCTCTTCATCTGTTCTTTGCGATACCTCGCTAACATGGGAAACGGTGATCAAGTTTGAAAAAAAAAATAACGATCATAATAATAATGATAACAGAAATAGAGAGCATCAGTGAACTTTAGGGAGAATAAAATGTTTTGAAAGGAGGTAAGTAGTGCGCGAAAAAAGGAGAACAAATGGGAACTTTGGTGAAGGGGGTAAATAAGGAAGTGATAACAGGTAGTGATGAAGTGAGAAGAATGAGTGAGCATTTTGATGGACTGTTGAATGTGTCTGATGATGGGGTAGCAGATGTATGATGTTTGGGTTTGGGTGGTATGCGAAGTGGGAGAGTCAGGGAGAGTGCTTTGGTGAAGAGAGAAGAGGTGGTGAAAGCCGTGCGTAAGATGAAATGTGGCAAGGCGGCTGGAGTGGAAGGTAATGCGGTTGAATACATTAAGGAAGGGGATGACTGTGTTGTTGATTGGTTTGTCAGGATTTTCAGTGCATGTAAAGATCATGGTGAGGTGCCTGAGAATTATTGGAAGGCATATATAGTGCCACTGTATAAAGGCAAGGGGGATAAAGGTGAGTGTTCAAACTACAGATGTATGTAAGCTTGTTGAGTGTTCCTGGGAAGTTGTATGGAAGGGTATTGATTGAGAGGGTGAAGGATTGTACAGAGCATCAGATTGGGGAGGAACAGCGTGGTTTCAAAAGTGAGAGAGGATGTGTGTATCAAGTGTTTGCTTTGAAGAATGCGTGTGAGAAATACTTAGAGAAAGAGAAGGATCTGGAGAAAGCATATGATAGGGTTGACAGAGATGCCTTGTTATATGGTTATATGGTGTGGTAGAAAAGTTTTTATAAGCAGTAAGAAGTATTAATCAAGGATGTAAGGCGTGTGCAGGAGACAGTCACATGGTGATTGTTATAGCTTGTTGATAAACACCCCTAAAAATTGAATAGGACCAACTGATCGTTCTGTTAGGAATCATCTTTACTCTGTAATTGTTTGTCATAAAATAGTTGCTCGAGCTAGACCAGAGGAGCGAAAGAGGAGATTTGATCAAACTGCGAACATGCGTACTTACTCACAAATGTTCAGTAATCGAACAACACAGATCAAATCGAATTTTGTATCAGATCATTTGAACTCATTCGTAATTTCTTTGAGCATTCTATTTCTATATAATCCTCTAACAACCTATACAGTTAATTTCTTCGATTACAGACTAATCAAACAAGAATCAGAGTGTTAACTGAGGCCTGGAAGACAGCTGTTGGGCTCCAAGTGTGTTTCTAAATGAGGAGCAATACTCGTACCATGGACTGGCTGCTGGCCAACCTTGAGCGCATGGTAGAGAGTGGACTCAGTGAACCTCTCACCCATGATATCTTTATTCATGATCATCTTTTCATATTAATCACTTACAACGTCCTCGTTTTTTTGTCTCGATGCCTTCACCCCTCGTAGTCATCATCTCCAAGAAAACGTAATGAAAGAAGTCCTCGTTATACAAGTTGCGTTGTTCTATCTTATGTTTCTGGAACTCCTAAGGCGCCTGGAAACACACTTCCAGGCTGTTGCTGGTAATGAAAAAAAAAAAAAGACTCACAAAGAGATTAAAGTTCCTGGGATATTGCAAAGATACGGCACAATACGAAACTCTGAACGTTCAAGATATGAAGAGTTATACTCCAGCCGACCACGTAAAGTTTTGTTCCTGGGTTAGAAAGTTACTTTGTCGTGTGTATCGGGCCATCTGACCGTGACGCGCCGCAAACATGACTCAAATTCCACTCGACTTTCACGACTGCGAGAGAATGAATTACCCCCAGACCCCAGAGCAGCTCGCTACCTCGACACGAAGCCCAAAATCCCTCCCTCCCGAGGCCCGAGTCCTTGTTGTTGGATATGATTTCATTCAAGTCTGGTGATTACGTGTATTACCGACGTCATCTCTACCGCTCCCCACTCCTCCTCCTCCCCAACCCACCCAACCTCACCACCACCACCAACTATCCCCACGGCCCACGCTCCCACCCCTGCCCACCACACACACATACACACACACACACACACACACCACCTAGCTTCACGTTCACCTAATCTTCATAAACGAATTTCACCACAATCAAGTAATTTGACGCCACTATCCGCTTTTTATTGAGACTTACCCCGCCGTGACGGCTCGCCACAGATATTAATGGCAATTTCGGCCCCGTTGTGACAGTCGCCATTGAAAACTCTACCTGGGGGTAATTTACCCGGACAGGTGAGGTGGGGCCGGGCGGGCTTTTCCACAGGGCCGGCAGGGCAGGCCAGGCAAGGGCTGGAGTCTCCTTCACCAAAAATTTTCGTTCGTTTTGGATGAACAAGAAATAGATACCCTCTTCTTTACACAAAATTTCATTATTTCTGTGTGATAATTATTGCGCCAAAGACCAGAATAGTTTATCTTACTGTAATGAAAGTATAAAACTGATACCTACTTTGCTAGTGGTGGATTTCGATATATCAAATCAAGCAATTTGCTCTAGAGGGAGATTTAGACGCACACGTAAAATAATATATATCAAAAAGAACATGGACGACGGAATAAATTTCCCGGCCGCCCATCTCTAAGGTTTTCATGGCTGCCACACAGGCTCAACCCCGCCCACGGAACCACAAGAAACATCCACTATCGCACGCAAGCATAAGACTGATTCTGAGTCCGGCATGGAAGCCGTATTTTACGTGCCTGTAGACTGCACTACGGCAGGATATATAGGCCACTGTTGCCATCACGATTAGTGGGTGAGAGAGGCCGGGCTGTAGGAGCCCAACCTCTGGTGAGGATTACCGTCTATCAATGAATCTGTTTGTCTTGTGTGTAAGTTTGGGGCACCCGTCCTCCCGCATGGGTGAGGGAGGAATGGGAAGGGGCTCCCGGTGGATGAGTGTGGTTCGTGGTTGGATGGAGAGAAGTTCTGGGCGGATGGGTTGGGAAATTGTAGGATGGAGACGGCTCTGGGTACATTGGGATGGCCGTGGGTAAATGGAGAAGGTTTAAGTGGATAAGTGCGGACGTGGGTGGATGGGTTACTAGTGCTTGTATGTAGGTATAAGTGGAAGAAGGAAGGAGCCAAGCGGAGAGTGCTCATGCTCTTCGAAGGCCTAGCTAGGCTGGGGTGTCTAAATGTGTGTGGATGTAACCAAGATGAGAAGAGAGGAGAGGTAGGTAGCAAGTTTGAGGAAACCTGGATCTTCTGACTTTGACTAAAACGAATCTCAAAGGTAAAATGGAAGAATGGTTTGGAAAATTCAGGGGTGGATGGGAGGGGAAAAGCTATGGAAGGGGTAGCACTAATGTTGAAGCAGTTGTTGTTGTAGTGTGTGAAACAGTGTAAGGAAGTAAGCTCAAGGCTGATGCGAGTAAAAATGAAAGTGAATTGCAAGAGATAGGTGGTTATTAGTGATTATGCACCTGACCATAAAAAGAAAGACCATGACAAAAAAGCGCTTCGAGAGCAGCTGAGTGATTGTGTCGGCAGTTTTTGATGCAAGAGACCGGGTACTGGTGATGGGTGATTTGAATGCGAAGGTGATTACTGTAGCAGTTGAGGGTATAATTGGGGGTCATGGGATATTCAGTGTTGTGAATGGAAATGGTACACAGCTTGTGGAGTTTTGTACTGAAAATTAATTGGTGATTGGGAATGACCTGGTCTATAAACATACACAAGCATATGTATATGAGCAGGAAGGGTAGTCAGCGGGCATTATTGGATTACATACTAATTCATAGGCATACAAAAGATGGTGTCAGTTGGTGGGACGTCTGATTATTACCTTGTGGAGGTAACTCTCAACAGTCTGGTAGCACTATTGACTGGTACTACTCTAAGCTGTAAAACTACTACCTGATAACACTGCCGACTGGTAACGCTACTGTCTACTTGCATTCCAATGTCTGGTGATACCTCACTGCTTGGTAACACTTCACTCTAGTAACACTGCTGCCTAGCAACACTGCTGCCTGGTAACAATCCATTATCTGATAACACTATTACCTGGCAACACTCCACTGTGTGGTAACAGTGCTATTGCCTGGTAACAATACTGCCTTATAAACTACTTCCTGGTAATACTACTGCTTGGTAACACTACAGTCCTCCTTTGGTTCTTGAGAAAGGTGGGTGACAGGATGTCAGGTGTGAGTGAAAGGACTTTGAAAAGCAAAGGAACCTTGACTAGGAGCATAGCGGAAGGTTGAAAGATCTAGCGTGTTGGTGAGAGATGTCCGTTGTGAAAGAATGGATAGGCGCAGGGAGTTCCCTTACGAGAAATGAATGGTTTGGGAAACTGATGGACTGGGGAGCTGTGGATCTACGTAGGTCACTAGTTACAGAAGTCGAGTTGATACGGATTCAGAGTTTGTACATAACTGTAGCTGTAGGAGAAGACCTTAAGATCGATTGATTATTTACGAAATTTTTTTCTTCCGCATCAACAGCAAAGTGACTGGACTGCGTGCACAGTACGAGTATATCTGGCCCAAGTTTGTATGTCAGGTAGAAAATGAGTGTGAATGAATATTTCCTTGATATAGCAGCTGTGAGCCTGGAAAAGAACGATGATATGATGTGTTTCCAAGAGAGAGAGAGAGAGAGAAGGATAACAAAAATAAAAGTATTAAAGCCTGAAGACTTTAAGAAAGACGAAGTGACTTGAAGATTCCTCAGGAATACACAGGAGCGCCTGCCACGCACTGTGTGGAACCGTCAGGACAGAGGGAGGATGAACAACGAGGTGGAATGAAGACGTACAAACGTTGATGGAACGAAAATCCCATCTGGGTATCGCCAGGGCGTACCTATTATGATACACATACGAACATGTGTTCTTGATACACATAAGATATGAATTATGATACACGTACGGATATGCATTATTCCTCCTTATTCCTGCCTGAATATCCATCTTCCTTACCGAACTCCTATGTGTTACAGTGTCAAATGCTTTACAACAGTTTTGATCAGTGTTATTCATTAATTTCTGAAAGGGAGCCACTTCGGTAAAACGCATTCACTGAGAGAGCCGCACCTACTCACATACGTATATCTGTGTATCTCTCTATTTAAACCAGTCTTTTGTCAACACACACACCCACGAGCTCTTCACCATTTACATTCACAACACTGAATTCCCCATGTGCACCAATTATACCCTCAACTGCCACATCACTCACCTTCGCATTCAAATCACCCATCACTAATACCCGGTCTTGTGCACCAAAAGTGCTGACACACTCACTCAGCTGCTCCCAAAACACTTGCCTCTCGAGATCTTTCTCTTCATGACCAAGTGCATAAACACCAATAATCACCCTTCTCTCGCCATTCACTATCATTTTTACCCTCATCAATCTAGAATTTACTTTTTTACACTCTATCACACACTCCAACAACTACTGCTTCAGGAGTAGTGCTACTCCTTCCTTAGCTTTTGTCCTCTCACCATCCCCTGACTTTACTCCTAAGACGTTTCCAAAACCATTCTTTGACTCTGACTTTGCCTTTCATCTAAACTCATGAAAATATGTATTTTACATAAAAATTACTATATTTATCATTATTATCATTATTTTCCGAGAGCCGCAAACTGAGAGGTCGCGAGCCTCGCTGTGAATACCACTGGTTTACATATACACAGTCTACCCAGCCCTCCTTTTCGTTTAAGACGGAGCTCACTCACTTAAAGAAGGCTAAGAGTTTTGATACACATGATCTCTTTTCACACAGTTTCTCTCTTTTAACCTTCCCTGTATTTGAAATAAAAGGCACTTTTCCTTCATTACAGATTTCACAGAACCTTCCACAACAATGAAGATTATCCTTTCTACCGAAAGCCATCTCTCCGTTCATGTTTCCTCAGAAATTAATACTTAGTTTTCTATGTAGTTTTCATTATTATATCTCCCTATTAAGTCTGGTTTTCAACTCCGTTCTCTTTGTCATTTACAACATAATAAGACTGAAGCGTTACATGCTCACTTTTACTTCTGAATGTTGTGTACCTCAATACGATGATCTCAATTTCCATATAATTATGTATAAAGATGATATCCAGTAATGATTGTGCATCTTATCCTTTGATTCTAGTGTGCTCAGTGACTGGATGAGATGCAAAATTTTCTTGTCTGCACTCTAAGAACTTGTCTCCATGACTCTCCGTCTCCAAGAGAATCTAGATAATTGGAATTTCCTATTATGAAAATTTTACCATTTGAGATGTGTGTTTCTCAGTTCTTCATTTACCATCCTGATTGCTCCTCCATTGTTAATGCTGTATGTTGGTTCCCCTTCTTGGAAATTCTATGGAGGATTATAACTCGCCAACATCACTATGTAGTGCCTTTCTACTATTAGTCTTCCCATTATGCACTGTCTGTGAACAGGCCTTCTTGCAGCATATCCTGACAACTAAAGGCTGTTCCTTATCAAGGTGGGGGCCATCCCCTCTCTTCATCTGTCCTTTATTTCCTTCCTTGCTATCCTCCTTGGTATCATATATCCCTTCAGACAGATAAACTCAGATCATAACCGGTAAGTTTTGTCTCCAGGTTTGATTTCCCTGAATCCATCCTTGAAAACTCTAGCTGGCGAGCGTGTACTACCACTCAGTCTGCACTCATGTACATTATTTTCACCATGACATTTCCATCACTTGACATTCCTGACCTCCCTGAAGGGTATATACCGGCGGTGCTGTTCCACCCTTGTAGCCTCTGGTGACGTCACCCGGGTTTTGGCTTCCGTCTGTATTCTTTACTTCGATGTCTTTCTTCTCTTGGTTTGTCACCTCTGATAAGCACTCTGTTAAATTCTTCCTTGCATGCGCGTTACCTGGTCTACTTCAGTACCTCCTGGTTATTCAGCTCCACGCTGAAAGTAATCATTACTTGCAGTCCTCATGTATCTTGGCTATATCTATCAGTTGTCTTTGTTTCTTTTACATTAGAAACCGCATTTCATAAGTCTGTAGCCTGTAGTAAATATTGAATTAGCTCTTTGGATTTACTAAGTCTATCAACCTCCTGCTTCAATAATGTTCTTAAGTTTGGTACCACGCTCTTGTCAGCTAATTCCTGCCGTGTTTACTCGTCAACCTCCGTTGTTTGGTGTTAAGAATATATATATATATATATATATATATATATATATATATATATATATATATATATATATATATTTTTTTTTTTT
>JAYMFT010271589.1:0-10619 GCA_038088735.1 Panulirus argus
AATGGAATAAAATGAACATATATATGGCAAACGCAGACATCTTAGAGAATCTTTAAAATGTTGTAAAATAGTAGTGCTTGTTGAAGAGATGAGGCCTCCCGAATGTATAGTATAAACCGGTAATTACACACACACACACACACACACTTAACTATCAGTTTGTCTATCCATCTATCTATATGCATTTAAGGATACACACACTTATCAAATCCAGGAGGTTGATGTGATATATCATGTTGTGACAGGTACACGATTTCCTCCTTACACTGCCCTTCACCTGCCCAGCTCGTAACCACACGCTATCTCATGTCCTGCTTGTTACGATCCCTCACCAACCATATCTACTCCCTTAAGCTGGCTGACAACCTATTTACAATATCACTTTTACAGGTTGGTACACATATGCTCATTCTCAGTAGAGAATGAAATACTTTGACAGTCTAGGAGGGACAGTAAGCGTGATCCTCCCACTAGTGCAGCACTCCCGCATCGCTACACACGCACTGGTACCATCTCGGGCACGAGTTTCTCAGTCTTGCAGATCTCCAGTTCTCCCTCGTAACCCATGGAAATGTTATATGTAGTTAAACACATAATGTGCGGTTCAAGTACAAGATAAAACTGACTGCTGAAAACTGCTGTGAGGATGACATTTATAGTGATGATGTGATGTATTCATTCGAATGCTCTAGTTATTTTTTGTTTTTACAACTCCCTATCGCCGGACGTAATCAATCATTTCTATTTCGTTGTCGGATTATAACCTCAGTAATTTCATCAGGAATGTTCCAACATTCTTCCTAACAAAGTTTATTATCCGCTCTAATTATTCCTTGAGAGACACTTGTTTTACAGCTTCCTACCGCAAGACGTAATCTATCACTTTTGTTCTACTGTCGGACAATTACTTCAATATTCTCATCCCTAATGATTGTATATTCTACTTTAATTGTAAGTTTAACAACAGAGATTCTGACAATTTCAATAATACAAGATTCACTTGTCTGGTTTTTCTGAGTTTTTTTTTTATATTGAAATCATTATTTTCTCGAAATCTTATGAGATACTCAGAGATGATGGTAATCTGAGTCCCACTCGTGCCTTACGCTTCACTCGAGTTTTATCCTGATCGTTTCTGATGATAGGTTTGTCGTCAGAGATTACTGGTCTTCATGTTGCTGTTATATTTACTAAATTGCGAGGTATGGGAAAAGCAGATGTATGCAGAGTGATCAATAAATAGTTAGAAAATAAGGTGGCGAAAAGAGAAAATGTACGTTGTCTATCACACTTACAGCCCCATGCTTCGTAATAGTCTATCAGAAATTTTCCCATCAGAAAGATGAGCTAATTTTCGACATCATCATCGCCCTATAATGATGTAAACTGATCCAGAAGATCACTAAAGGTCATCCACGTCGACCGTATAAGACACACATACACAGACATACACACATGGCGGAGAAAATGAAAGAAGTCCACTTAAAATTCACCGGAGACATCTCCATGAACGTCACCTTGTCAGTCAGTTCCGGTGGTGGTCGGACAGTAAGAAAATGCCACACATGTAGGTGTTCGTGCGCGCTCTGCCTTTACTGTCATCATTCAACACCGGATGTAAGTCACAGAATCATACAACGGAGGTCAACCTAACCTTGCAAAAGTCTAAAATCAGGTGAATTGTTACCCAGATGGAGAATTTACACACCAGAATGATGTAGCGCCACAGATAAGAAAAAAAAAGAATTTTCTGCAACATGCGGACTGTTTCCTCAGTCGCAGTAGTCAGCTCGTCGAGACTGTGCCGCTCTGTTCCCACACGCCGTATCAAAAGGCACGGTATATCCTCGTTACGGCGTGTGTCATGACTTTTTCCCGCATCTTCACGCTCTTCCCTGGTCTCCTATTCTTGAAAGACGTGAAATATGTTACGGAGATTGTCAGCCTAACCGCCTGTTAGATGTTATACCCTTTTGAGCCTCCGTGACTGTCTGTGTAACCGTTTTGAAGATGTCTGTGGATCACACCGAAGACTGAGTCTGTCGACGAGATGGTGATGAGTATCATAAGTCAGAGCCTGAGAACCTAGACCTGGGGTGGCTGGTGACAGGCGGTGCGGCAGCCAGGGAGCTCATCCTGCTGGTGTTGCTGTGGCGTGTGCGTGACGTCTGAGCCTGTGGTTGATGGTGTTCCGACCGCTCCTGCTAGTCGGGGTCAGTGATGTCTTTGTCACTCTCCCCAGGGAGGGGGAGGAGGATTGCTTGGGAGGGAATGTAGGTGACTCAGCCACAGCTCTATGGGTCTCCTCCGGATCTGCGTGCCATCAAGTGCTTCATGACAGTGTGACTGGTCTCTGTTGGACTGTGTTACCTTCCCGTTCTCTCTGGTTGCTTCCTGAGCAAGACGCCTTTACTTGCCTGAGAGAGAGAGTGAGAGTCGCCAGTTTGGGCTCTATGCCCATCAACTGCCACGGTCATTAAGGCCGTCATCGTTAAGTTACAGCCAAGAACCAGAAAGTTATTCATATCCTCTTCAGGTGTTAAGGATAATTCTATGAACACATACACCCTCGCTATGTATGTGTCCCATGAGAGAGGGAGAGAGAGAGAGAGAGAGAGAGAGAGACTTTAAAAAAAAGATTATTCTATACTTGAAAACTATCGTTTTGTCACAGATTTTCTATCTCATTAAGATGACTTTAAGTAATTAAAGTGGTTTATTCTACAACTAACATTTACAACTTCACGAAAAAACTGACTTAATTGCAGTAACACAAGTATCTGAAATTCAATGGAGGCCAGAGAGAAAAACACACCCCGTTTTCTTTACAAAATAAAAAAAAAAAAACTGTGTATCTATCATGCCATGATCTCATGTGCATATAAGTATTGGCTCGCGTTTAGCTGGCGGTTCTGTTCCTGATTATATATTCAGCTGCACAAAACTATTTGCTAAAATTCTAGTTTAACATTCGAACGAAAGTGGACGAATATTGTGAAATCCTGACGTTATCAGGCGATACCATGTGGGAAATCATTGTTCCAGCCTTACAACTCGCTATTTCATTTTTGTTTTCCGCTAAAAAATATATATATATATATATATAAAAAAAAAATCACCTACAGATTTTACCTTTTTCTTTCTTATTTTTTCTGTTTTTCGTGAAATGTCCAATACACGAGCACGAGTTCTTGTATGCACAAACGAATGGTAAATAATGAATAATAAAATAAGTCACAGGATTAATGGATGAAGATGTATGGAGGAATTGTGAAGAAGGCGTAAGAAATGCTCGCTTATGAAGGTCTTTTTTTGAAGGCTGTGTGATAACTTATGGTCGATGACTGTTTGGTCAGGAAGCGTGTACAGCATAGCCTTATGGTGAAGGTACAAGGGAGACAGGCAGACCGTGGAGGACGCACAGATGCATTGAAAGACTCGCTTAGTGGCTGGGGCACTGCAGGGAAAGATGCTGAGGAATGACAAGGGATTGGATGCAACTGAATTGGTATGTGTGATGAGGTATGAAGGAAGAAACTGATCTCACTTGACGAATCGATATGTAAAGTAAATAATGAAAATTAAGAGGCCTTTATATTAACGTGGAAAATTACTTTTCACTTAAACACGAGAGGCGTGGGAAAAGGATATGTATAAGTGACCCGAGACGCTTATTGCACCTGATGCACGACATACAGTATAAATGAAATGACAAATATAAGGAAATGCTTGTACAAGTTACCTTTACTTTCGTGAAGAAGATTCAGTATCAGAGTTCTCATACCAACAATAAACCTGACGAGAAACTGACACCGTAATTCGTGACGGAAGACAAGGTTGGAAATGTGTCTCTGGTTTCCTCTCACACACAATTACGATCTTTGCTCGACTTGCAGCTCAGACGCTCCTAGCGTCGTTCTGAGAGCCCTGAGTTGGCGCACAGACCTTCTTGCACCAGCATAAGTATTCACCCGGTCATACTGTTGCTCTCCCTTACTCCCTCGGTGCATGGGCTCTGCTCCACTCGGCTTCGTTCGTTGCCTCACAGCTGGTCTGGCTCCTTCACGCCCACAGTACCCGCAGTGACGCCTCGCCCAGCGACCTTAATCCCCGAAATAATTGGAAGTGATTCCCTTTCATCTAATCATTGCTGGGTTCTTTACGCTCGCTGTTATCTTTACGCTTTGTGTCGTCATTAATTTCAGTTTTCTTTTCCGCTGACGTTTGGTGAGTTCCACATACACAGGGGAAAAGTACGTTTAATCGTATATAATCAGTTTGATTTTTCTATGAAACAGTTGCAGAAAAGAATGATAGTAACCTACCATTTATAACGTCACTCTGGATGTCACAAAAAAAAAAGAGGTAGATTTTGCTTCATGTGTGTGTGTGTGTGTGTGTGAGTGATTACTATTTGTGTGTTCCGGGGAGAGAGTCTTGCAATCGTGCTGCCCCTTTTAAGTCTACTTTTATGCTTTTACACACACACACACATACACACAAAAACCGACTTAAGCTAAGGTTGGGTGTGGGCCGACTGTCGCTCCCAGGATTCGAACCCATGCGCACCCGATGGAACGAATGGGTTCCTTGTTCTTGAGGAGACAGAATGACAAGTGGGGTACATAATCAGGTATTACGCAAGGGATCTCCTGAGCGAAATGGTTTAGGAAAAAGCTGATCGACCGTAAAATGTGTCTTTCCATTCTAAGGTATTTCTCCCGTATAAGTATAGCAAAGTATCCGTTAAATAAAATCGATGCGGAGTTCGAGATACTTACAAGGTTTGTTTACATATAAAAAACGTGCATATATATCATTTCATACTCTTGTTCTTGTTACTTTTATGTTTTCATGTAGCTGACATATGCTAGTGGTGCCATACTGGCACATAATAGTGGTGCTGTAAGATACTGGCACATACCAGTGGTGTTGTAAGGTGTTGGCACTTACTACAATGGTGCTCTAAGTTACTGGCACATGCCAGAGAAGCTATAAGGGATATATCCCAAACGTCCTTAGATGATAAAGTGAAGGACAATTTATTCTGTAAACCTAGCAAATTTAATCTGCTTTTCATTTCCCCGTCTGGTAGTCTGGCAGTCAATACACACTTGAACTAGATCCCACGTAGCAAATATACCAGTATATTCGGGTTTCGGTTCTCCAAAGAATTCTTCAGATCCTATTAAAGACCTCAGAGCTATAGTTGATGGGATCATGAAAAACCCGTGTCACTTGAACGCCAGTATAAAGATGTATATGTTAAACACAGCCCTCTGGGACAGCCATACCAAGGAACTTTCCTGTGTGCCGTGAATAAAGGGCGTGTGTGAGACTTGTTCTTGGATCAAGTGTTTATATTGATAATCTAATCAATACCAGGTTAACCTAAACCTCTACATCAGGATTATAATCAGTGTTGCGTGATCCCTTTCTGTAGCAAAGGTGTTACCCATCCTGTCACGAACACAGGATCTTTCGTCATTCTTGCGTTAAACAGCCTCTCCTTGATATTTCTTAGTCATTTCAGTACCATAGTGAGTGGTATTTCAGTTCCTCCGGTATACATACTAATCATGTGGTATGAAGAATGTTCTTAAGATCTTATCAGAGAGGAGGGTTTACCTCGGAAAATGGAAGTGATTAAAAAGTTTATAATTCTTACAGACGACCGACGGGTGCTAAAGTCTGATTATTGCGAAAGTAATCTTTTTGATGTGTTCTGGGTACCTGACGGCGCTGCCTAATCGTATCTGCCTGATCTTCTGTATGTGAAAAATTGTGTAAAAAAGAATAACCAGTTAATGCTCTACTTTGTCTACAATTTGAAATGATTCTATCCTTACCTAAGATGTGAAACTATACTGTTCGAGGTGTTATGCCTGAAGAAAGTCTTTTATTCAAATGATTTGATTCTATCAACATTCAGTCATCTGAATCACTATTATGAGACATCTGCTCGTAGCACAGAATGTGAAGCATCGAGTGGCTCCGTCCGTAACTTGATATCTTATTGAACCGGGTTACTGAGACGCTCTCTAAACCCCTACTGCTCGTCATTCGATTCATCTGTCATCATTCGTGATGTTGACATTCTGCTAAGATGTCTACAGCAGTCAAAGTAAGTGGTATGACCCACTTGTATTTTTGTCAGGTGTGGTTATGCATAAGTTGCAGTTGGGAAATAGGGTAAATATTACATCTGGGACCGAACTTCAAAGCCAAAGCAGTGTCCGTGTGGTCCACATCCACAGACTGTCTTCAGATATTGTGCACACAGACTTTTTGCAACCTTTTAGTATAAAAGCCTTCGCAATCTTAAATCTAGACTTCCCAGATCTCAAAAGTCTGATTGGGTGCAAAGTTTTTCTATGCAGTATATATGTCGTAAAGATTTAGTCTAAATCCGATCAATCAATCACTTAGAATGATCTTAGTTTACGAGACCTTGTGACTTGTGATCCCAACCTCGAGCAAATCACTGCAGAACCTTTGAAGCAGAATCTATGGCACACTTTTCATTCAGATCCAGTCATTCACTCGAGTAGTCATGTACAGAACAGTGGGACGCACAAACCATGCCCGACTGCTCTGCATAAGGAAGCGAAAATGGCTGACTTTATCACCAAAAGAAATACCTCAAGTATCGACATTATGGGAGAGAAACGGTGATGCAAATCTAAAGAAGTCAAGTGATACTTTTCACCCAAGACCTGAGAGACGAGAAAGAAGTCGTTAAACTCCTGCCGAAGGAAGTGTTTCACCTGACCGATAATAGACGTGCAGCGATTTGAAAGAGATATGAAAGTCGAGCGAGAGACGGAGTTTTATTTGCCAGGTCTCTCATCCAAATGGCTTCTGAGAAGGAATGATCGAACCAACGATCTGACATCATATGTTCATTACCTACTTACTTCGGTCTCTAGGTGGCCTTTCAGCCCGTCGTTGATCTTCAGAGATACCTAATCTAACAATCATATTACAAAAAGTGACCTCTTGAAGTTATCTTTTTCGCGCCTCGGTAGTCCTCAGAGAGGGTGATTCCAGTTCCGCGGCTTCTTTGGGGATCTCCTGTAGGGGAGTTACATTGCTTGGTTAGTAAAGCCAGTCAGGAATGGTTTGGCTCGCGGCTCCCTAAGGAGTACCCAACTAGAAACCCTCATCCACTACTTTTCATAGCACGGAAACAAACCGCCTTTGCGCTCTGATTTATTCTCTTTAAGACAATCATTTGTGCTGAAAAGTAAAGGTCAGGTCAACCGCATCTTTACTAAACCAGGGCCTTTGACCCGTCTCACAAGGGTCAGGTCCAAGGCCAGTGGTGTCAAGGATAGAGTAAAGATGGGGGTGTTGGGAAGATGTCATGTGATCTCACCCTTACAGATCAGGTCAAAACCCTTGGGTGTCGAGGAAGTAGTGTCAAGGGTTTATCGAAGGTGTCGCAAATGTGTGTTTGACATAAACCTAACCTGTCAGGTCAAAGGTCAGTGGTGTCGAGGGTATAGGTGGAGGTGGCTTTCTAGTTCAGAGCCCCATAGTGTCGAGGGTGCTGTGATGAGTGTTTCGAGTGTAGTGCAAATGTCGTTGTCAGGGGTGAAGTGAAGAAGCGTTTGTCGTGGATGAAGCGAAGATGAGTCTGTCAAGGGTAAAGTGGAATTGAATTTGTCGAGGGCGAAGTGAAAATGAGTTTGTCAAGGGTGAAAAGATGCGTTTGTCGAGGGAGAAAGAAAAATGCGTTTGTCAACGATGAACTGAAGATGAGCTTGTCGAGAGTGAAGTTAAGATGCGTTTGCCGGGATGAAGCCAAGATACATTTCTCGAGGGTGAAGTTACGAGGAGTTTGTTGAGTGAATTGTTTCTATAGATGCGTAGCGAGAATATGTCTAGTGGTGTCTCCCTAGGTAGCAAACACGATGGCGGGTGACAGAGCGAAGTGAAACTCACTGCATTTGTTTGCGAATGTCAGCGTTTCTCATTATTCTTTAAAATGTCAGTCTAGCTGAAGTGCGATGAAGTACAAACAACGATCCAGCAGGAAGGCTGTCTGCCGTGAATAATTATGAACTTTAAATATTCATCTCTCAAGCGTCTCAATGATGGCCTGACAGAGACAGAGACTCCAACTGGTATTGTGATGAAATCTGTATAATGATTCCACACAAACGCGGTATAATGTTCCGATATGTTTTACTGGCCAACTGTCCTCGTTAGCGTTAAATGTAATCATAACAGAGGGATCCATCGGCTATCAACTGGTTGACTATCACTATTTGAATCTATAAACCATTAATCAGGCTATTGATCTTACTGTATGAAAAATACATGGACAGTTGGATAATCATGCAAGAAGAAATATGTATTTGATGTAGTGTCTGGTTTCTCTATTGTAATCCCTTGCATTTACAAGGATAAGATCATCATTGACCATTATCATATCCGGGATCAAACCTTCAATTGAATTTTCTTTATTTTATTTTTCCTTTGAAAACAGACCCGTGTCACTTCTTGATTTTATTGATCTATTAGAAATTAAACGGACAGTTATGTACGGATTTCCAGTAAATTAATTAATTTCAATAGCTTTCACCCCCCAAAAAACATAATATCAGAAAAGTTATTAAAAACGGGATGGTCAAAAAACTTTCAGAATAAATTTTGTTTTATGGCCATTTTTTCCGCAAAACGTGTTTAGTGTAATACCAACTTCAGCGGTGCAGTGATTGGGAACACCACACACACACATACACACACGCCAAAAAAAAAAAGCGATGAAGTTTACAATGCTCCTCTGTATAGGAGGGTCGATGACATATTTCATTTCGTATTGTTATTGAATTATGGGTTAAAATGAAAGCAGTGAAATGATAGTGGACTGAGAAATGGTGTGTTATTACGTAAACACTGAATACAAGGGACGTTTTAATGCAAAGAGAAGAGGATATTTTTCATATAAACAATGGACACGAGAGCAGTGTTCAGTTCAATATCTGTCCATCATCTTAATTATCTTTCCCTTCTAAATGTAAACATTGCTGGATCACCGCAGTGTCCACCGGGGAACATTAAGCTCTTGAAGACGACGGTAATATCCTTAAGCGCAACTGGACGAACTCTAAGCACGACGGTGCTCTCTACGAACGGTGAGCACGACTGGAAGAACCTTAAAGACGACGGTACGAACCTTAAGCACGATGGCGCGAGTCCTGAGCACGACGATTCGAACCTACGATAGGACGGGACGGCCCTTGAGCACCATGTGTGTAACCGCTGAGCATGACGGTACCAAACCTTGAGCACGACGGTGCGACCCTCAAGCACAATGGTATGACCACTGAACGTGACCTTCTGTCTTATGGGTATGATGCCAAAGGTCATGCCTACTTACCACGTGTTCCAGGGGTTAGGTTCCACAGCGTAAGCCGCTGGCGAACTAACTGCTCGACACATCACAACGGCAGAGTCATCGAGGATCAACCAGTGTGCGTTCACGACATGAGATGATTATCTGGTCGAGTTATGGAGGCAGTGTTGGACGGCACACGCAGGAACAGCTGGTTTGTTTGCCCTACAAGGGAAATATCTGAGACGCTTGTAGTATTTGTGTGTAGTTAGTTAAGGTGTTAAAGGGATCAATGTGGGTTCTAACCGAGTACTTGACTTTTGCAATGTTCATGGTCATGAATGTGAACTGGTTACTGAGAAACTGGTCTACTCCCTCACCTCCTTTAAACCTCTTCCTTTTCCTTCCATACGATTTACTCTGCTTTTCAAGTCATTCTTTCTAAACTTCCATGTCATTTGTGCGCCATCCTTCTTCTTTCTCTCCCTACTTTTTTCACCAAAAATATCATTTTTCCTTTTCTTCTTTTCAATCCCTGGTCTCTCTTCTCTCCTGCTCTTAAAACCCAACAACAGCAACAACAAAAAACCTGTCCAGCTTTAGGTTCTCTCATAAATCAACATTTACGTTTCATATCTGGATTCTCGTCTCCCGACCACAACCATCCTAGTCTTCATCGCAGACAATGCCCGTCCACCAGACACTCCCACCAACGTCTGCAGCTCACAGAGTGGCCTGGAAAGCATTAATTAAGCCAGCAGCTTCCCACACTGGAACCACACTCACAACTTTCATTTCCACTTATCAAATATCCCACACATCAACACCGGTGACATTTTGCTCACAGCGGCACTCGTGCGTGTCCCATACTGAATCCTTGAGTAATCGATTGGGTAAAATGGGTTCTGAAGGTCGCTCTGCTCCTAGATATAACTGTTTCCCTCTCACGTGAATCCTGATAAACATCCATCATCCAGTCAGACATATCATTTCTCAAATTTTCATTGGTCATTAAATAAAAAAGAAAGTCGAGAGTGATATAGTCTCTGGAGACCTAAATGTAAACTGTATCATTAATGAAGTGTCATCACTAAAAACATACAGTTTGTATGAAATCATTGCAGCCATATATATATATATATATATATATATATATATATATATTTTCCCTGGGGATAGGGGAGAAAGAATTCTTCCCTCGTATTCCCTGCGTGTCGTAAAAGGCGACTTAAAGGGGAGGGAGCGGGGGGCTGGAAATCCTCCCCTCCAGTTTCTG
>JAYMFT010271600.1:0-10619 GCA_038088735.1 Panulirus argus
TATATATATATATATATATATATATATATATATATATATATATATATATATATATATATATATATATAATCTAAATACTATTCCCCTAGTAGCTAACTCAACTTACACCAGGGTCGACCATCGTTACTGTGCGGCTCATCAACTGTATACAAACAATGTTATTTTTTTTCGTTTATTAAGATTGACAGCGAACCTCTTTGGAATTCTGAAGCTGCACACCACTTTATAAATTGCAAATCTTTGAGCAGATGATCGTAATCTCAGTCCAAGTCCCTCCCACGGATACGCCAAGTAGACCCAAATGTGCCCATGCTTTTTTGCATTCCCGTAAGTGCAACTCTCCCATGTTTCCTCGCTCTTTCTATTCCATACACTCTCACCCACCCTCTCCATCTCTCTTACCCTGTTCCCTGTCACCTCCCCTTTCACACACACACACACACACACAAACACACACACGCCAGCGGCTAGAACACCTGGACACACGCGTATATCTTAAGCAGCTGATCTGAGACAGAAATAGAGACATCCTTCCCGCGAAATCTGTGTCTTTCTTTCTCTCCTTCTTCCCACACTCTCCCAGCTGCAGCTCCTCCCACAAAGAAGACCTGGAGCTTCGGGGAATTTCCTGCGTTTGTCCTTTGAGACTCCCTTTGTGTGACGGGCCGTACGGTGGCCTCATGTGTGTGTGTGGGGTGGCTGCTGCTGCTGCTGCTGGGGATGAAGGGGGAACCTGTCGATACGTGGGAAGGGGGAGGGGGAGCAAAGCTGAGAGGGAACAGACAGACATACAGATGAGACAATTATCCCGAACAACGTGGGCAAATATATGTACTCCTGCACGTTAGGTGCTGCAGTGTACACTCCCGTAGGCAGAACCTAACACCCTCTCTCCTCCCTCGCTGGTGTGCTTAGAGAGCAGCTTTACGAATGAGGTGTTTCTTTCTCCCCCCTTTCATTTACCCAGCCATCGTAACGTACGTACGTAAGTACACGAACGACCTCACGAACACCAGTTACTAGTACACAGAGAGGACTGTAAGGAAAGGAAATGGTAATCGAAACACAGCTTACTGATTGTAAGAACTGTTTTAAGAAACAAGATTTCTCCTAGAGAGAGAGAGAGAGAGAGAGAGAGAGAGAGAGAGAGAGAGAGAGAGAGAGAGAGAGAAAGAATGGCATACACAGTTACGAGACTGTAAGTGTGGACAGCATATACAAATATTTGTTTCATTGTAGATAAGGTTTAAAAGATGGGGCGCCACTAAAGCAGAGCTTCCTCCCACCACCCCGTACAGGACAAATAATTACGTACATGTATAAGTAAACACATACTTACAGATATATATATGAATATATATAGAAGTACATAGACATGAATATCTACGTAAACAAAAATATATACATGCAAAGATAGATATAAATATATACACACACACACATACATATGCACCTACGTACACACACACACATACACACAAACACACACACACACACACACACACACACACACACACACAGTCACATACAGTGGCACAATCACAGAGGGAAATACCAAATAACATTAATGACCGGATATCTAAACCTCTCCTACTTTCCCTTGCCTTCCACCAATCCCCACCATCATTCCACATCTTCCACCTGCAACCCCTCATTACTACTGCTCCCCACCCTCCCACCCAACAGACGGGCAGCACCCACCCACCACCTGCCGTAATCAAACACCTGGAGTGAGAACGACAAACGGTAATGAAAGTGATTACAACACTCACGTACAGCAGCTTTATAATGGTCTACGATCTTGCCCACCATGGAACAGTCTATCTACCTATCTATCTATGTGACAGAAATTAAAAACAATTCGATAACATCATCACGTATTTCCTTTAAGCTTGGAAGATGTGTTGAATGTGACTAAAGAGCACAATCCGAACACTCCTTAGGTACAGTATTTTCCGGTAAACATTACTTCTTAAATCTACGTACAGTAGACTTTGTCACTGGCCACCAGGACTGACAGAGGTGGTCCGTGCCGGACGTAATGGACATACAGGCCACCAGGGCCACGGTAGCCTGACGGGCCATCGCTGAGTGCGGGTCTGGGGAGGGGAGGGTCGTGCAGGAAGTGAGAGGGGGGGACAAGGAGAGGGGGAGAGGGCTGTTCTAGAGGTGGGATTCGGAGGGAGGGGGGGAGAACAGGGTCATACGGGGGCTGGAGGTCGGGGTAGGGTTAGGCAGTGCAGAGACTGGAGGTCAAGAGAGGCGAGGGGAGGGAGGTAGGTAGGGAGGGCCGTGCAGGGGGAGGGGGTGAAGGGAGGGGATATCAGGTGAAGGGAGAGAGAGAGAGAGAGCCATGGTGTAAGGGGAGGGGGAGGGGGAGGGCGCGCGTTAAAGACGAATTTAGGTTCAAGGCCGATCGAAAAAAAAAATGCTTAAGGACTACGCTGAGCAGTAAACAAAGAAGTGTTAACCAGTCCGACTGGCTGCATCACAGTCCAGCATCCACGCGAGCTGCGGCCACCTACAGTCAAGTTAGTTGAACATAAAGAAACATCAACTCTGATCTGAGATCGGTCTGTGAGCAGCCTTCAGAAGTTCGGCTTCGTATTCGTGACGATTACTGACCCCAGACGAATTCCTCCCATCTTCGAATCATAAGAGAGATAAGAGAAGAATCATCCTTTTACGTCATACTGCCTAACAACACATACAGAAACCACCTGTAGAAACCAACACAAGGACGCCCACGTCATGTGTCCCATTTTCCTTACAGTCAGTCTGCTCCAGGTCCAAGCGGCCTGTGATCAGGGGTGACCTTTATAAACAGCCGCGCTGCACCCCGGGCCGCTCTGACCACCTCCACCTCCAGCCTGCAACGGAAGTCCAGTTTTTATACCTTATCATATACTCCACACCCACCTGATCACGCCAGTTCATTCTTAACAGGCTACACCCACATAAACACACGTGTGGGTGTCTGTGATTACTCTCTGTGCGTTACGGGGAGAGAACTTTGCACCCGTCTCTTAACCTTGTATAAATGTGCCATGTCTTTACTCCTACGTACACACACACACACACACACCGGCCTAAGACAGGTACCCATTTACCGACCAGCCGCCCCGAGGGCAGGATGAATACCTGTGTTGGGTGTGGGCCGACTACCGCGCAAAAGGATACACTGAGGATGGATGGCGATAGATACTACCCACTCATCTCCTGCATATCGCAGAAGGTAACGGAGAAGGACAGAACGACTCAGACAATAGTGTGATTAATCCTGGCCTAGTGTAGAGAAGCTGCCTAGTATGAGCCCAAGAGGCCGCCCGTAGCTTCCTAAATTACCACATGATCATCCCGAACCGACAGACGAAGAAGTTTGTACAAAGAAATAGCTTCGTTGGACCCTCGTCTCTCCGACGTTAATCATGAAAACTCGCTCCGTGTAGCGCTCAATCCGTCACCAAGTCTAAATTGTGGGATTCTCTGGTATGGGATCTAGACGGCGTAATCCGGTATCTACAAATGTCATCTGACATGGAAATGTCAAATATCGTGCGTGGTTCCCAAGTCGCAAAATACTTCCTCAACCGTGAAAACAAGAGAGCGTGACGCCGTCCACGGCCGCCGCCTTGGATTTCCGAAATTTGTCTTAAACTTCTTAGTAAGTGTGATTCCCATAGTTTCTACTGGCACCTGTATCTATTATTATTATTATTATTATTATTATTATTATTATTATTATTATCATTATTATCTGGATCATGACTAGCTCTAATGTACGTAAATAACTTACTAGAACGAATACAGTCAAGCCTGCATATATCTAGCGATGCTGTTAAACTCATGATTGGGGGGAATAACATTCCAGAATTCAGTTTTGCTGCGAAAATTGAATAGAAATGCAACAGTTGGCCGGACAATGGCTAGCGATTGAGTTCTACCCTGAGCGAGCATAGAGTTAAGAATGCCAATAGTGCCGACAACCAGATTCTGGCTATCATATTAGCAGAAACATTACAAAAAACAAATAATAGTAATCGATCTGCAAAAGTAACTTTTGCAGCTGAGATTTTGTCAGACTCATTCTCGAATAATAACCTTAGGTTAAGACGGCTGGGGGTGAAGCAAAACAATGCGGCCTCTCTCAAAACTGTTATGCAGTATATGAACAAGATGTTCACGAAAACATCGCTGACATATATTCGACGGAATGGTAAGCATCGTGAACTGACGCAATTATATACACCAGTCCCTTAAGACGGAGGGTAAAAATTGGGAATTAGACTTTGCAAGCGGAAGCAGGTGAAGAGAAGTGTCAGGGAGGATGTACAGAACCATTTCCTTCATCAGACGCTAAGTGAAGGGCAGTACGTATGTATGTATGTCACGTCGAGAGAAATGTTGACTTAAGGCGCGAGGCTCCTCTGCTGCACAACTTCCTTTCATTACGTACGAACAGGTCGTCAACCAAACTTCATGTTGCTGTTTCTGAACGTGCATTGAAGCCGAGAAACTTATGGCTTGAAACATGCAAGAAATCAACGCTCCTTCATCGATGATTCGAGGATGATTTCCAGCAATTCAAAAACGTTAGAACACAAGACGTTTGGTATACCCAGGCGTGTTTTCGAAATAAATTCAACGGTCATCACAAACATAATTACTGATGCACAGTCGGCTCCTTGTAAACAATGGGTCTTTCTCCTTCTCCGCACGACGGTTATGCTCGAAACCCGATTTCAGAGAACGACGTTTCCTGGGAACTTCACATGCATCCCGCCGTCGTAAGGAACCCTCACCGGCATTCCGTGGCCTGGCGCAGCCCACGACAGTAGCAGAAGGACCTGACCTTTCCCAGACTCTGGCACGATAATCAAAGTTCCTCAATAAGTAAGTGTTGCCAAATGTGGGTGGGAGGCGCCATGTCTGCGGCCGCACCAGCAACATCTATCCCCCCCCCCTCCCAACGAAACTGGCGCGCGTAGCCATGGCAACACCTGCAGTTGTCGGCCGCCATTATCGGGCCGTTTATTTACTACGTGTCCCGCTGAGCCAACTGGGGGCAACATTCCTTCTCAATTTATAGATTTTAAAACCGAGTAACCTCATTCCTCTTTCCATATATATACCTTAAAGGAATTTCAAAGGCATGCGAGACTGTTCTGATATTTATGTATGTGACAGTTGCCAGTACAGTATATAAGCAAGGCTATGTTTCTTCCAACCTAACCGTAACATAAACTTAAAAATCATAAGAATCATCTCTGTACTCTATACGGTATATGTGGGACGTGAATAGTTACTAATAACTTTTATATATATATATATATATATATATATATATATATATATATATATATATATATATTTTCTCAGCATTTGTAGACAACGCTGTCGAAGCGGTGCGTGTCCACCACGTACGTAGCCTTTGTGACATTTCCCTTAAACGATGCGTCAGGGTCGGGCGTAACGAAAGCGTCGGAAGAGATACTTTTGCTGCTGATCAGATCATCAAGTCTAATTCAGCCAGCCGTAGACGTCATCACCGAGGGATCTTTTAATGAG
Source organism: Panulirus argus (assembly GCA_038088735.1). Classification (NCBI taxonomy): domain Eukaryota; kingdom Metazoa; phylum Arthropoda; class Malacostraca; order Decapoda; family Palinuridae; genus Panulirus; species Panulirus argus. The sequence continues at coordinate 5,569 of JAYMFT010271600.1, forward strand.
AATTCTTAGTCTACCTGCGCACGTGCTCTCTCTCTCTCTCTCTCTCTCTCTCTCTCTCTCTACCGCGAAAACACTGGATGAAAAGGCAAAAATGGTTTACACATTGAAGGGGGTTCTTGTAGTACCGTCAACATCGAGTACTGCCAACAACAGAATCAGCCAGGTGCATCACGCACAACAGATCGACCACGGGTAAATAAAAATTGAAACACCGAACGCAGGGAAGAGAGGTGATTTCAGAGAGAAAGGCTGACTTTATGTAAACAGTACAGATAACCGATAAGACACTCGGTGAGCCTGGATGCAGGATGCAGCCTGAGAAACATTTGCAAGAAGAGGACACGAAATGCACAGTCTCAAAGTAAAGTAGAATCTTCAGACAGAAATGTTTATTTCATTTGCAGAATATAACCACATGGGGTAGGACCTAAAGATTCTTGTAAGTTTGGGTGAAATATGATGATATGCTCACTAATGACTAATGAGGTGAGTATATCAGGAAACGGTAGAGAGTGAGAGAGAATGTGGCAATGGATAAAGGGAGAGGACACAGTACAGTATTAGGGATGGAGAACGTGAGAGAGAAACACGTGGTATATGAGAGGAGTATGGTCACAGGGCCACTGGAAACTGGTGAGAGGTTAGGGTGTACTTGGAGAGAGGTGAGAGTGTACTGGAAAAAATAGTGAAGTATACTGATAAGAAAAGGTATAGGTGGTGAAAGTATACTGGTAAGAGATAATGATATGTTAGAGAGGGGAGTGAGTATGTTGGGGGAGGAGCCACTCGTACTGTCTATAATCATACTAAAGCCTTCAGCACGAGAGTACTACCCTTGACTACGACAGATGGCCTTTAACCCCTACCCTTACGGGAGTCAGATGAAATCGGTACGACTCTTGAATCACGAGAGCACGACATTTGGATATGATGGCCTGCCCTTTGAATCGACCCTTAAGAGATTAGGTCAAAGGGCAGGCCATCATCCTACCAAAGGGTCGTACCGTACGTCGTGTTCAATGGGTCATACAGTCGGACCCGCTGACCCTAACCGTCGTCAGTAACAAGTGGAAAATAACATGATAAAAATGGAAAAAAATAACCACTTTGAACAAGAATTCTTTTTGACATCGAAAGTTTTCGCTTTGTTTTATATTATCTTATTCTATTTATCATTTTTTTCGGCACAGAGCGTTTATCCACCGACTTGAAAATCAAAGCTTTGGCATTTTTGCAGTGCCACGTAAAGGCACTTACCCAGTGACTTAAACCAGTGCTTAAGACATTAAAGAATAAACATGTAGAGTGACATGTTGATCCCCACCAACCCTGATTTGACAGACGAATCTAAATAGCATGCATAAAGAAACTGATACCCCCGAGAATTCTCTGTTTATGTGCCACCGGATTAACGGATGACCAATAGAAATAGAGCTACGATATAATCGGCTTTCTGATTGGGCAGACACCCGCGTGAGGGCCCAATGGCGCGAATTATGGACAGTTGGAGCAGTACGGTGAGCCCGCGCTGGGGGTATACGCTGTGGAATCTCGCTATCATTTACGAGTATTTTATCATATATGAATGTTTACTCTCAAACAACATCAACTGAGATAATGTCGAATAAATTCTCTTGCAACGCTACACATAATCGACTAGTATGAACTTCGTCTTTCAAGCGGGATCGGCAAAAAGGAGTAAATATAGTTACTGATTGTAAGACATCTTGATGAAGATGACACAACGCTGGGAATGCCTCGCCGACGACGGGCAGGGCAGCCAGGCCACCGTTGCTGCTGCTGCTCTTGCCATATGAGCGTTACCATCTGGTCTTGAGTACTGATTTATGATAAAACTACGAACTCTCATGACATAAGGCCTGATGATAACAAACGTCTCAGCTCAAGAGAGATGTTCTCAGAGACAAACGTACTTAGGCTGTAGAGAACGGAGATAGCTATGCCATGGCCAACGGCTCAGTAGGGGGCAGATAGCGTGCAACACAACAGGCTAAGTCAGTCCAGCCATCTTGTTAGACATACGCCATCGAGAAAGACTAAATAGATTTGCAGGAATAATAGAACGTGGACTACTAGTGTCGTTATCCTGTAGTTTCATTACAGGCATTCTGAAATAAACTGATAATAAGTTTGTCGTCTACATACGAAAGCCTAGTCATGTACACACCACACACTTACATTATTTTTCTGTTTGATCCCCTTTGCCTTAAATTCACTATCCCTTCCCCCATCCCAAATAGGTTTTCATAGGACTTCTAAATCAGTCAGTCTATATAAACTGGACGGGACGATATCAACACAAATTTGGAAAACTGTAAAAGTGTTTACTAAAACTGCCGCACACAACAACATAAAAACCGGCAAGAAACAGCACCAAGTAGAAAGTAGGAACAGCGGCAGCAACAGGAGCACTTGCAATAACAGTATTATCAACATCAAAATCAACAGCTCAAGACGTAATATAAGCATTATTAGTACCATCAACAGCTGTATCAGTTACAACATCACTAACATGAGAATCAGCAGCGACTGCAAAAAACAGCTTTAACAATATAATCATAAACTACAGCAGCAATATCAAGAAGAGCGTCGTCATCTGAATTTCATAAGTTCGGAGAGATTCGCAAATATCTAAATCTGGGAATTTCTTGCTCATGTCCTATATTCATCCTGGGCAGTAGCCACCTACGTAAGTGCACCAATGGTAGGATCTTTCCCACAACTCTAAAGCTAGGTAAAGTTAGGAGAAGCATCTATGTTGGTTGGGTGGTGTTACGCGTTCATAAGGTTAGGATGGAGGTGGAGGGAAATATTAGAAGTTCATATGCTACGTGAAGTTGGTGGGGGGAATGCTAGTTACTAGGTTAGGTTGGTGGGAGTATACTATTAGTTCATATGCTAGGTTAGGTTGGGGATATAAATTCATATGCTAAGTTAGCTTGGGGAGGGGGAATATTAGATTTTCATATGTTAGTATCAGGTTGAGGGGAATATTAAAAGTTCATATGCTTAGGCAAGCTTGGGGAAAAATATTAGTTTATATCCTATGTGAGGTTGAGGGGAATTACTAGGTTTTCATGGGCTAGGTTAGGTTGGGGGAAATAGTAGAAGTTCATATGTTAGGTTAAGTTGGAGAAAGTATGAAAAGTTCACATGCTAGGCAAGGTTGGGGGAGGTGGGGGTAGGTAGGTTTGTAGTACCCTAACTTAAACAAATCTAACCTAACCTAACCTTTCTCACTGCCTAAAATAAAAAGTTTGGGGACAAATCTTCAAGGTGATCAGATTACATTCAAATATTAAAAAAAAAAGCGTCGAGAATATGCAGCGTTGCAGCCTTCAATTAAACCCTTATAAAAAATATGAATCTTAATACAAAGGAGCTTGGGATTATCAGTGCTCCAACCTTAAGAGAAATTAGATAAAACCACCCAAAGGCGACCATTAGGTAGCTACAGCTTAAGGTTAGGTTGGCGTGAAGTTAAGGTACTGAAAATAAAGTCAGTGGTTAATATTGCTATTAATGAACGTCATAGTTAGTTTAAATTGGGTAAGGTTCAGTGAAGCTATGTAGAGGTTTGCATTAGGTAAGGTTACAAGACATACTCCAGGTCAGCGAAATCTAACTCAAATAAAGTAATTTCTAAGCTTAGCCTAACCTGTATAAACCAGCTACAAATGCATCACAACCATCTACAAACGAAATACTCCAGAATGCGTGATGGTGTTTCTGTAATACACATAAATAAATGTCAGGACACAGATCAGTGACTCGGGGCGAGGAGCTCGATACATGTCTCCCTCATGGAATTACCTCTCAAGAGTTAAGAAGACTCTAAAGCCTGTAAAAATTTCCTGATTTGCTAATTCATAACTGTTCTTTTGTATCCGAAACCTGGACGAAAGACATGGTCATCGTCCTAGCCTAGCCGTATCAGTAATCAGTGTCTCTGCTGCAGTAAGGTATTTAAAGAAATCTCATGGTCAGCATAAGAAATTAATCAATCCAATTACACTATAATTATTCTCTTGTTGCAGATATCTAAGCAACATTTCGCAGGACTGACATCTAATAAAATGACCTTGAATTCTGATCTCAAATATTGCGTAACTTAATATAGTTAATTATGACGTTACAACAAATTTGTCCAAGATCTCGCTGGACGAGGAAATCTTACTTCCGGAATTAAAAGTGTAAAACTGGCATTGTCGTCATCATATATGGCCTAAATATAACCACTTTGGAGCTAAACCTGTCGAGGGCGAGTTCTAGCCAGATCCAGCACCCTGACGTCATCACAAGTCCTTAAAGAGGAAACTGCCTTGGCTCCTTTAGATTTAAACTCGGTTTTTATCCAGTAATTAGTCAAGATTTAATGCACATTTTCTTATGCACTTTTTCAACAACCTCTTACGCTTACGTTACTGATATCAGCGCTCTTTCCATTACTTTATTCTGACCCGTGGTAAATATTCAGTGCGGCTGAGAACTGTCTTAAAGTTTTACAAGAATTTTCAATGTATTTTGTCTTGTCATTATGTCGTGACAAACATTTTTAAAGCCACACAGTCCTAAACTACGAAACACACGACGTTACCCTACGTGAAAACTTCAGTCCAGCCTTAATACTGCTCGGCCACATACCTTTATGACGAAGACTCGAGCATCACGTGCAGTGTGTTGTCTGCCTTCCATGACATGAAGCGAGAGCGATGGTGTAGACATACAAGACACAGACACGGAGACAGCGTGTTATGTTCAGCTTCCTCTATTCACTTTGGGGTAAATCACACTATCACACTGCATAAAACAACTTAGAATAAGCTGCAGCTTCCCGGTGAGAACAGAAAGCTCTCTCGTCAGTCACCTTGGCTGTCACCAACCGGACAACTGAAGTAAACAGTGTCGTGAAACATGATCCAAAATTGCTCGAAACATGATTCGATCAATTTCGAAACACTATATTTTCAGGGATCCACAACACGCGACTGTGCCTCTCGCTCTGAACAGGAGTAATTGAAATATATATA
>JAYMFT010271621.1:0-10619 GCA_038088735.1 Panulirus argus
GAGAGAGAGAGAGAGAGAGAGAGAGAGAGAGAGAGAGAGAGAGAGAGAGAGAAAGAAGTATCACGTGACTTACTGGCTGTAAAGACCCAGATGACGGGTCGTCTGGGTCTCCTGACTTATCGAGGTTTAACTCCTGATGATGATGATGACGATGATGTATCATCTCTTTCATCCTGATTGCCTCTGACATCGAAATCGGTCTTCCTAAGTAACTATGACGAAGTGGTTGCAGTACGTTTACGATGTCCCCTACCGTGCATTTGGGAGCTGAAGGCTTCATTCACTAGTGGTGTCCTTGGCTTCGCCGAAGTAAACGTATTTCAATCCATCAGTCGTGCTATTGTGTTTATTCTTTTTTTCTCCCCACACTATTGCTTGATACGTATTTCTAAAGTCCTCTGGGGTTACTTCTGAAATGTTCTGACAATCCTCTCCTCATGTCTCCGCTCATTCTTACTTCAGTCTGTCCAACATTCCATACGAAGATCATGGCAAACACGACAGTCTTACAGAGCAGATATCTGGATTCTTTCTCTCTTCTATAGACATCTCCCTCCGTACCCTTCGAGCTGTTCATCCCCCAGGGTGGCCCCTTCTTCCGCTGTGTCCTCCTCTCTGTCTTGGGCGTTTCCTGTTACTGTTTCCTGGACACAAATTTTGAAGTTCCACCACAAATATACATACAACCGTTTCCATATTTAGAACTTTTTTTTATAACATATTCCTTAACTCACATTTTTTTTTTTTTAATGATTATAACTTTTAGTCTCACATGTCTTTATTGTTATCTATATGATAAACCTTAACGTAAATCTGGTAATGAGAGAATCAGAAGCTCCTTAATTCCTCATGTTTCATATGAGTCTTTGAAGCCTTTGTTGGAGGTTAATAATACCAGGTCTAGGATATTGTTACCTCTGGTTGGTCAATCCTCAGGTTCAACTAACGCTGCAGATCTGCTCAGGTGGAACGCTAGATCTACGAACTATTAAAACATTTTCTAAGATACTGTTGTCTCTGCTTAGATATATTTGCAATTTTGATATACAACAGGTCACTGAACATCTCGTTTTCTTATTATAAGGAGTTTATGTACCACACCAGTGTATATTTTCCTGACCACTTGCTGTGTTGACGTCTGTATACATAGAACAGAAGGTTTCGTTTTCTATATCTTCAAAGTACTAAATTCAGGTGTTTTTCCTATGACATTAAATCCCTAATCCTTACTTATGCAACCTGACCGCTCCAGGCGTTCAACGTTAGGATTTCCTATTTCCGTCAGAGTTTATTTCCCCCCTGTGTAACCCGTGCGCCCTAAGAATTAACCTCAATATCTACAAATACGTGCAAGATTTTTATAAAAGGAAAAAAAACACATGGACGTATTTGTTAATATTTACCATCCCTTTTCTTTCTCTAGGAAAAATCCTTTTTCTCATCCTGTTTTAAGCCACGGGCGTCTAGCCACGGGCGTCTTTGAGTTGACCTCACCCCCGGTATGAGGTTGTTTGGCCTCAACATGGCTGCCCCAAAGGAGATCATCCCAAGCTGGTTGAATGAAGTACGTAACTCGAACCGTCGGTCGCTACGCCTCGCAGCCTATGGCGCATCGGACCTTCCTTCCCTACCACAAATGGGTATGTCAGGTAAGAGCCTCGCCAACACAAAAGTGATCTTAACGTACTTTACACTTATAATTTGTCATGCTTTTACGTTATTTCCTAGGACTCTTCCTGAGCCAGATGCTGCAGTCCCCGTTGAAACGCTTTCCATCCCTGGCAAATAAAGCTTCTTCCTAAATCTTTATAACATTTTACCTCTCCCGCGCAACTCGCTGAAGCATAATTCTTCTACTCGACTGCTGCTGCTGCTGTTGATACTGATAATGACTTGTTTGGAGTAACTTATACCTCGATGACATCGCCAAATATCACTCGTCTCCTACTACCGTCCTGTTCATCTCGTGGATTAATTATGTGTGTGCCGGTGTCTCGGGTGTTCCCTTGTGGTATATGATCGTAACTCTCCAAGATAACTCTCCACTTCAACTCCAGAGGAAAAGGTTCTGAACCTAAACTTTACCTTGCCAGTCGCAGAGTATTCCCTGTCCTGATGCTCAGCCATGGAATCACCTTACAAATGTTATATTACATTTCTCTATATCGTCATATCTCATCACTTCACTATCATTAATGGTCTCGCCATTTTTACTGGCCTGGAGATTAACTTTACTCGTAGTAAAAATATAAAATTTTCTTCTCTCTTACTATATTTCTAAATTCTCATCATTTCTATGTCGAGATTTAAAATCATTCTGGGTCACTCACTCTCTCCTCTCATGCGCTTACTGCCTCAACGGTAGTTCTTCCAGGGTTCCATTGCAGCACACAAGCAATTAATTCTCTTACTGGCTTTGGCTTTCCAGGAGGGAGCTTACCTCCCTCCTCATCTCTTCCTGAAGATTAGAAGAAGAGGAAGAGGAAGAGGAAGAAGAAGAAGAAAGAGGAGAAGGAGAAAAAAAAAAAAGCTGGGGGTAACATACTCCCAGCACAATATCTCGAGTGTAGAAGTCCTTAATAAATTCCAGCGCCGCGAAGAAAACAAGAGAAGCCTGGAACTGGAGCCATTGTGTCCAGCACTCGGGCGGAGCACCTGGCTGCTGCTGCTGCTGGGAGCTGACCGACTGTGCTGGGCCGTGCTGAGCTCAGGACGTCTGGCCTTTTGTGAAGGGATGGAGGGAGAGAGAGAGAGAGTGGTGGGGAGGGACGGAGGGAGGGAGGGAGAGAGAGGGAAAGAGAGAGAGAGACGAAGGAGAAAGATAGATGGGCCCAGAAGAGGAAGGCGGACGGACAAAGAGAGAGAGAGAGACTAACAACAGACTGGGCAACACATTGTTCCAATCGTCTCTCTTTTTTTTTTCTGATCCACATTAAACTGATGAACAGTGACCGAACTGAGCCCCTTTCCTCCTCCTCCCTCCTCTCACACAGCAGTGACCAACCTGGGCCCCCTTCTCCCTCCTCTCACACAGCCTGCGCCAGCTAACAGAACCAGTCTGCTCCAGACCTAAAGTCAAGATTCCGAACACCTTCGACCAATTCTTCACCACCTCCTACAGACAACCCCTCAGACCATTCACCCCTCAGCTGTGCCCCATCCTTCCAAAGTCAGACACAGACGCCTCTCGCACCCACCGCAGAGGCAAAGAGGTCAAAAACCCCTACGTCTATCGTAGCCTCTTCTTCTCCTGCTGCTGCTGGTGCCACGGCTGGAGGGGGCGCGCCATGAGACGCCTAGCCTCCCTCACCAACCTCCCGCTGGGCTAGTTCAGGGAAGGGGTTCTCCTCACCCTCAGGCCTTACCACCACACACACACGACTGTACTAAACATCATCATCATCCAGACAGCTGAGGAACGAAGCAACACTTCCAGGGGTAATAAATCACTGCAAGCCAATGTATACATAACGCTGTGTACGTACGTATACTCACGTCTCTGTACAGCGTTATAGAGATTTCCCCATCTGCACAAAGATGTTCCCCGGAGCAAAAATTACCACAGACACAACAGGTAATACACCGTTCCCATTATGTATGTGCTTCAGAGGCGTACCGAAGTCCCCTGTAAAAGGTAATCCAAAAAAATCTAGGCGGGGAAAATAGCCGGGTTTCCCCCTCTCATCAAAAGTAACCAGACAAAAAAAAAACGGACCACACTATGTTGTGCTAGATGACAGGGATATTAATGACCCTACTGTAATTGCCGATGCAATTAATGACCAGATTGTAAGCGTTGTTCGGGGCCTAGGGTGAGCAATTACCACAACACGGCAAAAGCTTTTGAGGCGTTTATGCTGCGTCCAACCCAGTTTCCGTTTTCTTTTTTTCATCATCTTTATTTGTCCCACCTTCAGATAATTAAGGCCAATGGGACTATGAGATATAAAAGAGATATCTTCAAAGTGGGATAATATTTCCCTCAAACTGCTGCTAAGAGCAAAACATCAATGCTACCTCTCTACCCCGACCTCTATTATAAATACGTTAAAAAAATATTACATGTATAGTTTTCAGATAAAAAAAGTGCCACCAGAGTAGATCAGATATATAAAGGTTACTTTAGCTGTGACTGGTTAAAGGCTTCTCTCCATTTTTCCTGCTCTTAGTAATATTTGTGAGAGAACATTGTGCGGTCGATTAATGTAGTATATTGCGGCCAGTTATTTGCTTGCCGACTGTCGTTATAAGTTTAAGAAATATTGAAAGTCTACCCAAGGTGTGTTCTACACAGCTTCACTAAGCATATCTACAAATCGCAATATGATCGGCAGGTCAGTCTTTCCTTATTACTTGATATCATAATACAAATAATAATAATAATAATAATAATAATAATAATAATAATAATAATAATATTAATAATAATAATAATTATCATTATTGTTATTATTATTATTATTATTATTATCATTATTATTATAAAACCGTAGAATCCTCCATCTAGGGGTTCCTGCAGCTCCACGGCTGCTCTACAGTAAGTAGCAGGTACAGCATGTACTCCTTTGGAGTGAGAAGTTCCTAGACAATATATTATGCTCCCGGTCATTCGCCATCCCGAAGGAGAAATTTCACTTGCGGCATAACCACAGACAGGAGTCCGGTAACATCAAAATAAAAAAGAAACTGAAACCATTAATCATGACAAGCTTCTCATTAAGCTTAAAAGCTGTGGTCTTTAAAGCACACCAGTGCAAGGAGATTTTCAACTACCTCAGAACACGGAAATAATTTGCCTCGAAGAACATTTCCCTCGCAAATGTTTACTGAGGGACGCCTCAGTCCCTTACTGTTCAAATTGTTTATGTAAAAAAAAATCTTTGTTAATATCCATTAAGAATGAAAGTCCCAAATCAGACCCTTTAATTATTTTCCTGCTATTGCTACATATAGTCAACTCACATAAACCCCGTCACCAAGCTGTAAGGTTCAAAGTCTCTTGGAAAACGACGTGATCATATTATTCATCTGCCGCTAGCCCTGTGCGCCTCATTACTTCACGTCATTAAACAAATGGACACATCCTGATGGTCACACACACATACACACGAAAAAAAAAAAATTATTCAAATAATTTGTTCATCTGCACTCTTTAACAGGAAGCCATATGATTTAAACGTGCTATTGAAAAAAACGCCAGTAATGTCAACAAAAAAAATGTAGTGTATAACGGAAATGAATTGTGTATTTTCCACACTGTAGGCAACGAGACAGGATGGTAAGCAGGTAGTCATCACATACACAGATATTGCCTATTTTTCTCTTTTTTCTAAATGTATAAAAGGAAAAGATTTCACCGGAATTAATCTGCAGCAAATCAAGCTAATATGTAGGTCAAGGCTAATAATATTCAGCCCAGCAAGCTGATATTCAGGACAAGCTAATATTCAGCAGACCACTCTAATATTCAGCAAATCGAGTCAATATCTAGGAGGTCAAGCAAATTTTCAGGACGTCAAGCTAGTATTCAGCGAAATAAGCTGATATTCAGGAGGTCAAAGTAATATTCAGCTGACTACTCTAATATTCACCACATTCAGCTAATATTTAGGAAATCAAGCTAATATTCAGTAGCCAAGCTAATATTCAATAATATTCAGCTGACCACTTTAATATTCAGCAAATTTAGCTAATATTTAGGAAGCTAAGTCAATAATCAGTAGCCAAGCTAATATTCAGGACGTCAAGCTAATATCTAGCAGGCTAAGCTGATATCTAGGGCGGTAAGCTAATATTCAGTAGACCACTCTGATATTCAGCAAATCAAGCCAGTATTTGGAAGGTCAAGCTAATTTTCAGAACGTTAAGCTAATATTCAGCAGACCAAGCTGATATTTAGAGCGGCAAGCTAATATTAAGCAGACTACTCTAATAATCAACAAATCAAGCTAATATTTAGAAAGTCAAGCTAATATTCACTAGACCAAGCTGCTATTCGGGATGTTAAGCTAATATGCGACAAATCACTCTTACATATTCACCAGACTAAGCTGATATTCAGGATGTTAAGCTAATCCTCAGCAGACCATTCTAATATTCAGCAGATCAAGCTGGTAGTCAGTTCAAACAAATATTCAGCAGACCAAGCTGACATTCAGGACGTCAAGCTAATATTCAGATATTCAGGAGGTGAAGCTGATATTCAGCATACTAGGTTAATATTCAAGGGGTCAAGCTGAAAATCAGGAGGTCTAGCTAATATTCAGCAGATCAAGCAGACATTCAGGACGTCAATCTAATATTCAGAGAATCAAGCAGATATCTAGGACGTCAGGCTAATATTCAGCAGACCAAACTGATATTCAGTAGCTAAAGCTAATATTCAGCGGACTACTCTAATATTTAGCAGAGCAAGCTAATATTCAGGAGGTCAAGCTGATTTTTAGCAAACCAGTCTAATATTCAGCAGACCAAGACAAGACTGAGGAGGTCAAGTTAATATTTAGCAAGCCAAGTTAATATTCAGGAGGTCAAGCTAACATTCAGGAGACCAAACTAACCATTGTGCAGACGCAGCTAATATTCAGCAGGTCAAGCTAACATCCACTATGCTAAGCTAATCACAGACTAAATTTCTTAACTAATCAATACAAAAGAAGGTTGAAAGTACCCACCAAACATCATGAGAAAACGACACTTCTTGGAAGACTGACCCAATGAAAAACGCATTTTCTTTCTTTTTTTCACCGTTTTCTGTAACTAATTAAATGTCAAATGGAAATGCAGACGGCATCTTAAAAACTGATGGAAATGATAGAATTCTGTGGACCTTCTTCTTCTTCTTCTTTCTTTCAGGCGTTAACAGAAAACAATTATGACTTGCAACAGAAGTGTGATAATGCAACACTGTCTTTGCCTTATTTCTGTGTGAGACGAGACTCAGACAAAATATATATATATATATGATTTAGAATTTCTGTTAACTCCTAATCTCAGATGAAGCGCCGGACGCACCCGAGGGAGCTCTCAGGGTTGATGACAAAGATAGCGTCACGGGTTTTGGTTCATCGTGCGAGTCCTGACATACTCACCTGGACAATTTCCATCATCGTATTCCATCTTGAAATTAGTTAGTGTCATCCATTACCATGGCGTCACCCAACGTCTGTGCATCAACCATTAGTTCTATGCCAAGTGAGTTTTACTTTTTCCTTCCTGCTTTTAGCGTCTCTGTGCTACAGCGACACTATTCCTTGCCTGTGACTCACTGTTTGCACGTATAATCTCTATTTCTCATCTCATCTGATTTTCATTCACCCTAAGATCTCCCTTAGCCACGCTTATGAAGGCCATTTTCCTACTTATGATGGCTATTTTCCTACTTATGAAGGCTATTTTCCTACTTATGAAGGCTATTTTCCTACTTATGATGGCTATTTTCCTACTTATGAAGGCTATTTTCCTACTGTTTCTTTCCTTGTTTGAGTTTGCAGATTCTACCCACTTGGCTGTCTATGTTCCGTGGGATCTTTGCAGACGACATAACCTCTCTGGTCTGACTGGCATTCACAGATTTCCTTTCCTCTGGGTCCCAACCATTTAACCATTACCATACCGACTTCGTCTTTCTTCAGTCTATCTTCTGTACAAGACATCCCTCCGTCCCCTGCACACCACACTGTGGGAAACTCCTCACATGCAGACGACCTCAAAGACGCATCAGTTCACCCTGACACTACGCAAGCAAGAGTGGACATGCAGCACCACCTGGCGTGGTGGGGACACCAGCTAACTGAAGACAGATCGTTTGTATATCCACCATTTCCTTCTTGGGCCTTCATACAACTCACTCACACCCCTCCACTACCCTGAACGGTCAACCACTCCCACTCGTCAAAACTACCAGCCATGTTGGATGTCTCGAGCGATTCACTATTAATGACCTCTACTCTCTAAGTCATAAGACATCAACATAAAATGTCGTAAATGGACTAAACGTCCTCAGAGAAGATTAATCCTTCGTTATCCTCTACTTAATAGGATCAAACCGTTCTTCAATTTCCTGGTCGTCCATCTCTTTCAGAAGCAAACATAAAACTACAAAATACACAAAACAGGTACTCAAAATAATCACTTTTCACTCGTCAGTCACAAACGTTCTCCAGCTGTACATCAAGACAATAATACTCTCAGCAGAAGCTTGGCACCCAGCTAACTGCAGCGGCAGCACACGAGACACTCCTCCCACCGAAGCCACTTTATATAACCATCCAACAACTCCAGTGCAGAGAAATGAAGCTCATCTCTACCTAACATTGTAAAAGCCAGTAAACTCAGATCTCCCCATCCCGAGCAAACAACACAGTGATAAAATGGATGCTCACACTTTAATGACTCACCATACATTAAACAACTGCCCACCCACACCAAACTCAACCTTAAACTTCATCCTACCAGACATACATTCCTGTAAACCCGCACCCCCAACACATGTAGGAGCCATATTTTCTCATTTACACTTTGGACACCAACCACGACATTACAAACGTCGATTTAACACGGCACGTCGCCCATTACTCTCGACCACGCAACTTTCACCCTCAAGACAAGCATGCGATATCACCTCATTCCTTGATCTTTGGTCTCGCCCAATGGACGTGGCTGGCTTCCTAGTCGCTGCAGGAGCCCCACTGAATAATGTGCAACCTTTGCTGGAGTCTTAACTACGTACACCATACGTTCTAAATTTCCCCGCCCGCATTTGAATCAACCAGTGGTTCTGATGTTCTCTAGGGGCACGTATGGATGCCACATATCACCTGCAACTCTAACCAGCCCTCAAAAATACCCGTGAGGCCCGGTTACCCAGAGAACACCCATAATTGGGTGGGGGGAGGATATTTCTTGCTCCCGGACGCGAAGTGAAGATGTTGTGGGGTTCGTATGACGATAACTGTCACCTTTGGACGTATCAGATTATGAGGAGTGACGTTAGAGGAAGACTCAGTCTCGAAGCTAAGGAGAGGATAATGTGAACGAAGGGCGAGGCAGTGGGTTACTGGGTACGTAGTGACATTAAATAGTGGCGACGCACCAAGATCTAAACGCTCGAGCGTCGTCACAAAGCTTTAAATGTCTTCATCGCGCTGGGGTTAAATATCTCCGGTTGTTTAACTGATTCATAGTAAAGTTTCTTTTCACTACTGCAAGATTTCCTAAAATTCGTCAGACTGAGGGCGAAACTTTTTATAAACGGTTCGGACTGGGAGGGTTCAAAACACACTTAGCTGTTCTGCCACCATTCTCTCGTCTCCTGTGCTCCAGGCCACACCTCTTTTACTACCACACAACAATGCTAATACAAAGGTCTGTTCAACCCATTCCAGTCAGTCAGTCAGCCGTTCCAGGAAAACCCCTCTTTTACCAGAGAGTTTCCAGATGGAGGCACCCTTCACTACCCCGACCCAACGACGAACGTCTCAAGAAATGGAAGCTGGATCGTCTGGTGTCTTTGTCTAACAGCAAATGCCTCTATCACAAAAATTACCAAATCCCACGTGACCGGTTCTGCCAGAGCCTCTCATTCGACATTACATTCCATCCGTCAGCCAGCGAAACCATCTCATCTGATCCTATGAGGCTCTAGACAATGCCCTAACAATTATGCGTCTCTACACATACTAACACTCTGTGGTTTAACCATCTGACGTTGTGCTGACTCCCATTCTTTACAGAGATCAGGGAACAGATGGATCTCTAAACCACCTAAGGATCAATACTTTTTGCCTTGATGACATTAGTACTATGAGAGCTGGTGCCCTTAACACACCGGTGATTACCGGGTCACCAACTAAACAGTTGACTGTCGACTGAACATACGAACTAACCTTTATTCAAGCTCTGCCTGGGTACTGTACCGAGCGCACCAGTAGTGATGATTCTTCCCGCCCCAATAACCCGCACGGCGATGTCTGTTATCTAACGCAGGTCTGGGAACGTTGCTGTAAATGACGTGAAAGGTATGACGTAGTGTCTCGTTACGTGCGCCACCTTGCATGATTTGTATGACCCGTCGGTAGATAAAGTAAGGTACTTATTTCCCCAGTTTTAAATGTCAAGGTACTTATTTCCCCGCTTTTAAAGATATTTAGAAAGAGGAAAAAAAAGACATTTTCAACACCCTTTTTACATTTTTCTGCGTTCAGGTGATAATTAATTACACGAGAATCAGAAGTTTGATGTCTGAGAAAAACTCTGGAATTATTAAAGAAAAAAAGAAAAAGCGGAGGTGATTAACACTGTTACATTCATTCATATATAATTTTAATTATCCCACGACCAATTTCTATGAACGAGGCCTGGTGCTACCCGGGACCTTTCTAAGGTTCCTGTGGCCCAAGGCTACGCTACTTCCAGCAGTAGGGAAATGTAGACTCCTTTGGATTGAGAAATTCTTAGACGATACTACTCCCAGTGATACAGCACCCTGCAGAGGTGACTCTTCATTCGCGGCGTAACCTCGTGCAGGCGGAGTCCGGTAACACACACTGATATATATATATATATATATATATATATATATATATATATATACCCTTGGGGATAGGGGAGAAAGAATT